>CATIWM010093041.1:0-16152 GCA_949671775.1 Mallotus repandus | reverse complement strand
TAAAAAAATAAAAAAAAAAGAGAAAAGGGAAAAAAAGTAGATAAAGTAAAAAAATAATAAAATAAAAATAAGAAAAGAGAAAAAAATAAAAAAAAAGAAAAAAAAAAAGTTAAAAAATATTGACATTTTAGGTAATTTTTTTTTATTTTTAAGCATTGAAAAATAATTTCTAACTTTTCATTTTAAGGATGAGAAACTATTTTTCTTTAACTTATTTTTTTAATAATTCAAACACTAAAAATGAAAAAAATATATTTTTTTAAAAATATTTTTTACAAATAAACTGAGTCTAAATATTTAAATTAATAAAAAATTTCTTAATTAGTGTAACTTACAGGATTTATTTGTTAAAATACTTACATGTTAAGTCTCAATATGAGAAAAATAAAGACATCCAAAAAAAAATTAAATAGAAAAAGTTTAGATTTTTTTTTTAAAAAAAGTTAGATTCGGTTATTTTTATAGTGAAAATAAGGACAATCCCAAAACGCAAGGGATCCTCTTTAGAGTTGGGAAGTTGAAATCCTTATCGAAGGATCTCCCTGATAAGATTTTTCTGTTTTCAGTAAAATTGTTTGTTTGAATAAATCCCTACATGTTAGGAAGTTAGCTGAGTTAGCTACGCAAGTTTGTTATTTTTCATTTCTTTAGGCTGCTATTTCTCTCTTCTGTTTATTTGTAAAGGCTATTTAAAGCCAAGTTCAGTTGTTGAATAAGGGTGAGTCATTCATCCAAATTGTGTGTGAATTATTGTTTTACAATTCTTCTTGTGCAATCAGTAATTCTTTACACTCCCTAAAACAAAAGCTTTCGTCGATCTTAGAAGCTTAACTCGTTGTCAGACTTCGATACCTCCTCTGTTTACAAGGTGAATAGGCACATAGATTCTGGGCATGTCCCACTATTGGCTTTTAGGTAAGTGATAGGCTATTATCGTCTTCCTTTAAACAGTAAATTCATTTGAATGCTTTTTTTTTTTATAGTGTATTTTAGAATAATATAGTTTATCCTATTTACCAGAAATTTATTAGATATATAATTTATATATATATATATAGATAAATATAGTTTATCCTATTTTAAATAACTAGGATAAACTTAAGACTCAATATAAACAGTAAAAAAAGTAAGACTTCATTTTCTTTTAAAAAATTATTAGAAATAATAATTTTTTTTTATTTATCAAACCAAACTAAAAAAAATTGAATGTTATTTTATTTTAATTTTTTATTTTATTAATTATAGTAGTTAAATTTAATTTTTATTTCATGATTTTAGTTAATTAAATTTTTATTTCTTTAACAATTATTTTATTTTTACTTTTCAATTATAATAAGTAAATTTTTGTTTCATTTTATTTTAATAAGTGAATTTTTGTTTCATTTTATTTTGTTTAAACTATATTTTTCTTTTTTCTCTTTCAAATAAATTTGAAAAATAATTAAATATTTTTATTTTATTTTTATCTTTAATAATAATGGTTCAATTTTTAATATATAAGTGGAAGAATATTTTTAAATTGAAAAAAATAAAATCTAATATAAAAGAAAATTATTTAAGTCAATTTACTATTTAAAATAAGATACATCACTTTAACCTACAAATCCTAGTAGAGACACTAATTAAATTATTTTTACTAATTTAGACACTAATTACAAAAAAAAATTCAAATACCAAAATAACAAAAATAAAATATTCCAATACTATTTATATATTTGAAAAATATGCATTTCAGCCCTTAATATTTATGCCGAAGAGCATATATATTCTTTATATTTTTTGGACTATTTTAATACAAAATAAACTATTTCCTGTGATTTTAGTCCCTATTTAACAACAAATAATAACACCGTTTTATACCAAGATGATGTGCCAACAAACAAAAGAAAATGGATCCCACAATAAAAAAACAAAATAAAATTCTCAAATACAACATGTTATGTGGCCCCACTACAATCTAACACCCGAGATATTGATTTCATTAATTCTATAAATTATAAAAATTTTTAATTAAATTCTAAATTTTTTTTAATTAACTCCTATAAGTATTTAAGTCATTAGTTCTATTATGTTAAATTAAACAAAAATATTTGACGTGGCCAAGTGGACCCATAAAATTAATTGACATATTCAGTCATATGAGCTACACTTTCCATGCCAGATACTTCCCATGTACGCCACATAAGATACCTTTCCACATAAGCTTTCCACTACATATAAGGGTTTAATTTGGGAAAAATCCTAGGGTTTATTTGAACCAGAAAAATCCTAGAGTTAATTTAGAGCAATTTTCATCGATTTTCTTCTTCCTCCTCTTGCCCATTGTTCTTCAAACTCTCATATTTTCTATTGTCACTTCATTTTTCTTATCTATTTGCTTTTGTTGATGATAAATGTGAAGTTATAATGAGGGGAACATATACTATGTTGCATTATGGTGGAAGATTGATGGAAGATGGGTATAAAGGAGGTGACATTATTGATTAGGCAGTTGATCATGACTGTTTGGGCTATTGGTGTCTTCTTGAAGATGCAAACAATGAACTAAGATAGAAAGGTAATGTTAAGCTATTTCTTAAAGATCCAGAGAAGGGTAGAGTGAGATTTCATGAGAGTTTACAGTTGGTGCATAATGATGCAACAACTTATCAATTGTTATCTATATTAAATAATAAAAGGGAGGTTGATGTTTATGTTGTTTGTGCTAGTAGTGAAGATGGTGTTGGTGGGTCTGCTAGCTATAGGAAGGTCGAAGAAAAAAGACCTCCTAATAGTAATGATAATGTGATAGAAGATGAGAGTTTGAAGAATAATGATATTGGTACTGGGATTGAAGAAGAGGTAAGTGATAATGAATTGCTTGATGTTGCCCTTAATGAAGAGAATGAGGATATGAAGAATATAATGAGGTTGGAGTTGAATAGTTATTTGATGCAGATGATAAAGAATTACAGGGAGCTAGGGAAAACCTGAAAGCCATGAATTTTTTAGGGAAGAAAATTCAGTATCGTTCTATCTATAGATAATGTGGGCTAAATAACACATCATTTAATAAGGGTGAAGCAAGGGTTGAGAACCCTGAGAACTTGAACTCAGTTGGTGAGGTTGAAGGGGTATGTGAAGGGCAAGGTAAAGAGGGAGACCTAGACAAGGGGAAAGGGAAATCATTCGGTCGGGCTACGGGTAAAAAGACAGGGAAATAAGGCAATAAAAGGAAAAAGCTACAAAAGGAGAAAAACATGAATGGGAAGAATAAGAGCAAGGAAGTGTACGTTGATGTTGAGTCAGATATAAGTTCAGAAACATCGTGTGTTGACTCAGATAATTGCAGCTACATTGATACTAATAAGGAGGTAGATATCACTGGTGGAAGAATGAGAACTAAATACCTTTCATACGATCCAAGGGTACAAATTCCAAGCTTTTCAGTTGGCCTGACATTTAGGGATGCAGTTGACTTCAAAGAGGCATCATTAAAGTATGAGATTATGACGAGGCATCAATTAAAATTTATAAAGAATACCAAGCAATATGTGAGGATAGAATGCAAAAAAGGTAAATGCCCTTGGAAGATTTCAGGTTCATTTAATCCAAAAATGAAAGTATTTCAAGTTATTTTCCTTAATGATATGTGTGCTTGTAGCTTAGTTAACTATAGTAGGAGGTTAAATTGCCATTGGCTTGCAGATTATTTATTGTAGAAGTTTCATAGTATCCCAAGTCTCAAACTTCTGGAATAGCAATAGTTAGTTAAAAGTGAATTGAAACTTGAGGTAACACTATCACAGTGCTGGAGAGTAAAGAGAGGTCTAATAAAAAAGGTATAAGGAAATGCTAAAGAGGAGTTCAACAAGCTTTAGAGTTATGTGATGGAGCTTAGGAACTCAAATGGAGGCAACACTGTGATTTTAGAATACTATGAAGATAATTGTTTCAAGAGAATTTATGTTGCATTTGAATGTTGTAAAAAAGGTTTTCTGGCTGGTTGTAGGAGGGTAATTGGGCTAGATGGAGCATTTCTTAGAGGAATTGTGAAAGGAGAGGTGTTGGTAGAGACGCCAATAACCAGATGTTTCCCATAGCTTGGGGAATGGTGAATGTTGAAAACAAAGACAATTGGAGTTGGTTCATTGAGAGATTGCAATATAACCTTGGATTTGGAAGAGGTAAGAAATGGACTTTCATGTCTGATCAATGCAAGGTAAACTTAAATAAATGGCTTTTTATTTACCTAATTTAATTTTAATTATTATTTAATTTCAGTTTTGAGTTGGTTAACAATTAGTTTTGATTTACTTAGGGGTTGATGCCTGCTTTTGGGGAGTTGGTACTGAATGTAGAGAGGAGATGGTGTGCAAGGCACCTCAATGCTAATTGGCGAAAAAAGCACAGACGTAAAGGCTATGAGAAGCTTTATTAGATGTGTGTCAAAGCAACTAACAACTCTGACTTCAAGAAACACATGGATGCAATGGAAAAGCTATCCTAAGAGGCATATGATGACATGATGAAACATCAGCCTCAATTCTGGTGTAAAGCCTTTTTTTGAAAGGCAAACACAATGCGAGTTGACTAATAATAACTTATGTAAAGCGTTTAATGGTAGGGTAGTGCCTACACGAACAATGAATATAATTTCATGTTTAGAAGAATTAGGAAATTAGTTATAAAATGGCTGCCTTCAAATAAGGCCTTGTGTTATAGTTGGGTAGGTGAATTAGGACCAAGGATTAGAAAGAAATTACACCTAAATAAAGAAGAAAGTTGGAAGTGTCCAATCATTTGGAATGAGGCAGTAGGTTATAAAATACTTTATTATGGGGATAGTTATATTGTTAACTTTGAAAACAAAAGTTGTATATGTGGTTCATGGGAATTGAGTAGCATGCCTTACTGTCATGCAATTTGTGCAATTTATGATAGACAAAAGCAACTTGAAGATTATGTTTCCTTTTAGTACAGTAAAGATATATAACTTAGATCCTACAGCTACATGATGACACCTATAGCTGGTGAGAAGTTCTAGCTTCCTAGTCCTGAACCACCCATTAGCCCTCTACCCTTCAAAAAGATGCCAGGTATAGACCTAGGATGCTAAAAAAAAAAGGAAGAACATAAGAAAGGAAGTGGACAGAGACTGCACAAAACTGGTAGAGAAATGACATGCCAATACTGCTTCGGCAAAGGGCATAAAAAAGTAAAGTGTCCGGTTAGAAAAGAGGTTGAGAAATTGGGACCACATGTCTGATTTAACCAGTTGAGTGTTTGGTTTATGTAGTTTTCAATATGCAAGTTGTGATTTCTTTTATGTATTGGTGTTATGCAAAGGTGAATGAAGAGCCATCAACACATGCTCAAGTTGTTCCATTAACAAGTCCTTCAAAAAAAGATGGAAAGTAGGCTTAAAAAATTGCATGTCATGAGACATTCTAAGTTGAGAAATAGGTACATAACTACATTTTTTTGTTTGGTTTGATTGATTTCATTTACAATGATGCTTTAATTATCATTATAATTTATGTGGTAGTCTGCGTTTAAAGGGAAAGCAATTACATAAAGACAATTTCACTATCATGCAACTAAGATCAAGAGGGTTCAGAATTATTGAAAGGCTACTAGGGGAGGAGAGAAACAAGTTGGATTTAAGTAATAATAACAAAAGGAAGTCATCTCAACTGTACCAGTCAATTGATGCTGCTTATCAAAGACATAAGAAATCAAAGAAACAAAAAGGAGTTGACTTGTATAGTGTACCAAATATGAATTCTGCAATTCTAAATGTAAGCAAGTTATTTACTGATGGATATGTTTATTTTAATGTGCAATATGTGCTTGTTATGTGTATGAATTGAACTTTTATGTTTCTGGTAACTATATGTTTATTTTAATATTTGAAATAATCAATTTAGACATATTTTGTAGCCTGGAACAAGGTCTGAGCAGTACATCAACTACAGGTCTGCATCAGCCTCATCTGTAATGCTATAGTGGGGACGAATTGTTCACACTCTAAGTGCTATTAGAGCACTTTCTTCTGAATCAAATCAGGAACCTCAGGCTGTAGCTGTTGAAGCAGTTCAAGCAGTTGAAGATGCAGCAGTTTAAGTAGCTGATACTTTTAACCAAACTCAAGAATCCACAGTAAAGAAGCACTGATTAGGATTAATGATACTTGTACATTTTTTGGTTTATGTTCATATTTTGGGGGCTGATTAGGATTGCTGCTGAAATTTTTTGGGAGAGTATCAAATATAGCAATCATTTTTTGGACTTGTGCGTCAAATATAGCAATCATTTTTTGGACTTGTGCATGTAAATGTATTCACAGTCATAGCAATCTGTATAGATATACAGATGCAAGTGCTATCTTTTCTAAAAAACTCTATGATTTGTAAAGATGGACGTCTGCTTTGTTTTGCTTTATTAACTTTTGTTGCTGATAAATTCAGTACATTATGTTGGTGCCAATGATATTTATAATTTGTGTTTATTATGTTGGTTCTTTTAACTGAAATTTTGTTCATTTATTCAAAAGAAATGATAACAACTCCATAAACACATAGTCAACTATTGTTTTTTCATTAAGTGTTAAACATTAGGCATGTTACATCTACTACATTAGCTATTACAACTTAGGCATAGTCTATTTATCCTCCATTACACAAAACAACTACATATTTTGCCCAACAATCCACCAGTTGATAACAAAATATAAGTGGACAGAAATAATACCTAATGAACCTATAACTCGTCAGCCATTGCCATAACCAGCCATGGCCTTTTGGTGAGACTCGAGCCAAGGAATGTGAAATTAGAAGGCTGATTCTAACAAGAGTTGCTACAGTGTCAGAATGTGGAGTTCTATGACAGTTAATGGAGCTACATATTTTCAGACTAGTGGTAAGCCTTTCCTTTTGCTGTTTGTTCTTTAGTTGTTAGTTCCAGTGCATCACTCGTAAGGGATTATTGGTCATTAATGCTGGGTTTTCTTTATGTACATGACATTTTCTACAATTGTGTATCCTTCTACAGCTGGTTTTTCTGCTCAGTGCTCATAGTGGAGATGGGACAGGCAGTGGGCAGTGAGCTTGATTTAGGTGGTTTTCTTTTGTTCCTTGGGTCTTAGCTGGATCCAGTATGCTTAGGCTGCATTCTAAGTAAATTGTAAGGCTCAGTTTAGGCATTAAGCTGCAATCTAAAATTCACAGTACAGCTTGCATTTCAATATGCAGACGTGATGGCTTCATATGTTTGCTACAGTGCATTAACCTTATAAAAAGAACATGAATAGCAAACAATGGGAAATCCTTCACAATCTTTGCTGATACCACGATCAAAGCGAGGCTATCAACTCTGGTTAGGCATGCAAAGATATTAATTATCATATTGGCATTATACATTAATCTGTAAACCAATATTTATGAGACAATACATTGTTATAAAATGCTTTAACTTGTATATGATCTGATAATCGCAAATGCTCTGCACCAATCAGTGATACAGACTCGTCTTCTTCAACTTAATGTCAATTACATTCAAGATCATGCTCTGGATATTGAATTTTTTTTTCTTTGTTCTTATTAAGAGAGGAAGATAGGAAGAAAAATCAATCAGGATGGTACTACCTTCAGCCAATAGGCTGATCCCCCATACACCCAAACAATACTAAATAATCCTAACCATCCTGACGATAGGAAAAAAAAAAGTATCCTTTACAAGAATAATAGCGGAAAAGAGCACCAAGAAAATCATCAAACGTTGGAATAACAGGACAGTGAAACTTGAGACGAGGAGAAGAAATGAAAGGTACAAAGTAAAAGGAGCAAGATAATAATTCAGAATAAATCAATGATCAACAATACGACCAATGCCATGCTGCAAAAAGGAATTCATTCCTGTTCAGGGTTGAGTTGTTTTGCAGCTTCTAATGTTTCCCCTGACTTGACATGAGCAAGTGAAATTAGAGTTAACAGAGCTGAATGCTGCTGCAACAATTTGGAAAAGGCACTTGTGTAAGTGCAAAACTTATTGGAAAGGAAAATGAAAAGCTAACAGAAATTAAGCTGCTTACAACACTGACAGAGGAAAATTAATATACAAGCGGATGTGTTATTGAGAACAACTGTGAGCTGGGGAAAAAAGTTATGTTTGTCACTGGTATCGTAGTGGTTATGATTACCTCTTGGAAAAGACAGCTTCATAACCTCTCTGTAGCAGGACTGCAAACAAAAACACAACAAACACACCAGTGAAATCTATTAAAACATCAATCAGATGCATGGCCAATCTGAGCAGCTTGTCATTTGCTCTATTTTTTTTTTCAAATGATGCCCAATACACCTTGGATAATCAGAGTCAAACTTTGCAAATTAACTTTGGCTCAATTTTGAACTGCACCGAAACAGCACAAATGCAGCAACTCATTTTGCCTCCAGCATATGTGCTTCCAACTCATAATATGAATTCCAAAGCATCAAGGGTCTACACTCATCCATCTCCAAAATCATAGAATATATGCACAATATATTAACGGCAGAACACTGATTGTTGCTTTTTCCAGATGACATTAGACGCACTACAGTAGAACTTCTGTTCTAGAATTTCAGTAATATAATGCTAAAAAAATTATCCAGATACCTGAAAACAGCATGCGTACTGCATGCATAAGACCTCCCTTGCTTCTTATTGATGCTATAGAGCTGCACCTTTGCTAATAGTCCCTGCAATAAAGCAGCCAATAAATAACCAAGGACTTTGGAGTATTAAACCACAGATTTACAAGAAAAGAAAAAATCTTGTAGAAGTACAGTAATGAAACCATGAGTTAGTCTTATTAAATTGCAAGAAATAAGCATATCAAAAAGGTCAAAGTGCAGTAAATTGCATAATTCTTTGATATTGGGAATAAGAGTGTTTACCATTCAAATCCTTTCAAAGCGAGAGCAATATACACGAGGAACATGAGAAACTTTATCCCATTCAAAGCCACTCCGCTTAGTTAAACTTTCCTTAAGATCAAGAGAACAATTAAAAATCCGAAGACCTTTTAATTTGGAGAGACGTTTCATTGCTGCTGCTGTTGGTAGATGCTTCAGATTCTTACAAAACAAAATAGAAAGGGATTGAAGAGAAGAAAGATTCCCCAGCCACTCTGGCAAAGCTTCCATTTGATAGAATTCCCTAATCTTCAAAAATTTGAGGGAAGTGAGGTGTCGAAGTTGATCTGGCAGAGACTTAATTCTATCATTTCCTGCCATATATGGTTCTTGAAGAGAGAGCTATTGAGATTTTGAAGGTAAGAGAAATCATCCAACTCCTCTGAGAAATTACCAACACCTAATGACTCCAAGCGTGTGAGGCTGCCTAAAATTTCCTTAGGAAAACAGTTCAATCTCTCACAGTACAATATCTGCAAATGAGTAAGACAAGTCAATTTCCCTAACTCTTCCGGAATAGATGCCAGCATTTCACAACCAAATATATCCAAATTCTCCAAAGGAGTGAATGACTGCAGTGCCCTTGTTGCGATACTTGATAAACTTGAACAATGAAATATCCTCAAACTCTTAAGAGAAGGGAAGGAGGAATCCACTTCATCAAATAAATTACTCAATTTATCACATCTCTCAATTTCAAGCTTGACAAGTGATGAACTCTTGGTAATTCCGAAGTTGGTTAAAGCATCACAATCTCCAATTCTCACTTCTTCAAGGCAAGGAAATAATTCTTCAACTCTCTCACCCTCACCTACTTCTGGTGTCTTCTATACAATTAAATTCTCCATTTCCCATAAAATGAGTGCTTTTAATTTAGGAAACAGCTTCCATCCACTGTCACCGCTGCCACTACCATCAATCCCGTAAAACTCATTTCCTATACATTTCACTTCTCCCATCCCTTCTATTTTAAGATATCTAAGATTCGGAAGAATTCCTAGGCTTGGAATTTGTTCACAGAATTTGCAGTTCTCCAATTCCAGCTCCACCACACTATCAAATAGTTTGAAACTATTAGAACCACTATATGGAACTTTCATCTTCATTACCCATATACTTCTGGATCTTTATCTTCTTTATGTTTGAGTGAGGGTGAAGTCCTTCCAGCACCTCTTCATCATTGCTGCAACTTCCTCCTCTATTTACACTCCAAACAAACTTCAGGGCTGTTATTCTCTTTTTCTCCTGTAGTTTTGCTTTCTGCGCCTCTTCCTTATCTCTAACCTTCTCAAGCTTCTTTATCCTCAACTTCCCTCTTAGCTCATTCAAGCACTCTAATTCCTCAATGCTCCCTCCCTTATCACTACCCACAATGAACATTGGCAACCTTTCAAGACTCCTTAACCTCCCCAACCCGCTTGGCATCTGCTCATCCTCAGAAAATTCAATATGCTTCAAGCTCACCAGATTCTTCATTTTCTCTCTAGGAAGCTCTCTAAGTGACCAGCACATGAGGAATCTCAATGTTTGTAGGCTGTAAAGCTTGGTGATGGACTTAGGCAACGCTTTGAGTTCGGTGTCTGACACATCAAGATATCTCAAGTGTTTCCACTCACCAATTGAAGATGGCAACTCTACAATTCCAGAACCTTTTAACTATAGACTCCGCAAGTTTTTCAACTTCCACAATTTATCAAACACAACATCCTTCTCCAATAAGAATACAGTACGCAACTTCCTAGCATCATCTTTTAAAGCTGCCACTACACTTTCTACATCCTCACTATCCATATTAACACATCTTATGCATGACAAGTCCACTGCACCTTGTAAATCACGTTTTGCATAGCTTTCTGAAGTCAATATTTCAGACTTGGAAAGAGACACTGCCAGATCATGCACAAGATCGCGCATCTTGCATCCTACAATATTACCTAATTTATCCCTTTCTACATCTTGAAAAGAGGAGTTATAAAGTAAGGCATTAAAATACCCGTCCCCCACATCCACTTGTTTTTTTTGAACAATCCCCACATCCGCATTGGGTGGCTCAAGAAAACCTTCAGCCATCCAAAGTTGAATTAATTCCTCCTTTTCGATCAAAAAATCTTTTGGAAAACTCGAACAGTAAACAAAACATGGTTTCAAATATGAAGGCAAGTGATCAAAACTCAATTTTAAAATAGCCTTCACATTTTCCTTTCCATCCATTGCATTAAGAACTTAACTATTCTTAATGGATAACCAAATTTCCTTCTCTCTCAGAACTCAACATCCCACCCAAAGCTTTTGCAGCTAAAGTTACACCTCCACATTTTTTTGCAATTTCCTTTCCAATAGTCACCAGCTCTGAAGGGATGGGTGCTCCTTCATTTGCATGCATCTGTCTTTCAATAATGGACCAGCAATCTTCATCAGACAAGACATTCAAATTATGCCTGTACTCAGTAGTAGTCTTCGCTATAGATGCCACTTCCTCACATCGCGTAGTGACAATAATGGCATTTCCATTTTCGCGTAGTGCATCCTTATTGTCCATTCCCGCCATGTTTCCATTGAGACTTTGCAACATTTCTTTACAAATTTTTTGGTCAGAAAAATTATCAAAAATACAAATCTACATTTTAACATCAAAAATCTTTCTAGTCATTGGTTCTTCATGCACTAGTTTAGCCAAGGCTGTTTTACCAAGGCCGCCCATGCCCACGATGCGAACAATGGTAAGCACTTGTTCGTCACAGTAGCAACTCAGCAAGTTTACAAATTTAGAGACATCTCGATCCCTCCCTACAACTGGATTGTCAAGTATTGAGTCTGTCTTTCGCTCTAAGCCAATGTGAGGGACTGCGCGATATCTGGATGATGAGACTTGAAGTTCAAGAATCATAATAGCTTCATTCTTAATCTCAGCCAGGGACTTATTTATATTCTTAACTCTGTTCACCATTTTGACATGTAATGCAGCCTTTTTAGCATAACGAGTGACTTTGGAGAATGGATTAGAGCTGCTTACCTCCGTTCTTTGTTGATCTTGCATCTCCACCTTTCGACGAAGATTCTCATAGGCCAACTCATCAAACACATCCTCAGCATCGTAGGCTACATCTCTGAGCTTCTTGAGCCAAAGCGTGATAGGTTCCTTTTCGATCTGCTGCTCCTCAGCATGTTGTAGCCGATCACGAATCATGGTAAGCGATTCTTGAAGCTCCTTGAGGTCAACCCTGACATTCCAAGCAAGAGTGATTTCAGTAGTCATGAGGGAAATCACCATTGACAGAGCTCTTTCCACTACAAAACTGAGGACAGTCTCTGCCATAATGGTCAGTTGATTCTCAAAAGGTTCAGACAAGAATATGGGCAAATCAGAAGAAAATTGAAGATGCAGAGAATGGTCAGTATTTTTGTTTCATATGATTATGGAAGACACAAAAGCTACAAAGTAGATGTGCAAAGAAATTAATAACATATAAAAGTAGTAGGTTGGGTACTTCAAAGAAAAGTGAAGGCAAGATATCTCAAGACTTAACAATGACTAATCCTGTAGCATATTAGCTTTTTTTTTCAATTTTTTTTAACAAATTGGGCTATATTTGCAATGCATTTAGAGCATTTGTAGTACTCAAAGTTTTTATGGTTTTATAATTTTGGTACTAAACTTCATTTATTTTTTTCAACTATCGAACTTCTATTTAAATGTCATATATCAATAACTTAATTGGATTTTCATAATATAGGAATCGGAAAAAAAATATTTCAATAATGTTTGCTACAGTTATCCTTAACCTCAACCTTGTGAAGGCTCAGTTTAGGCAATAGGCTGCATTCTAAAATTCACAATAACCTGCATTTTAACACATACATGTATAATGGCTTCATATATTTGCTACACTGCAGTCTCAATTTCTACTCAAGAATCTGTCTCAAATTGCTTAACTTCATAAAATGAACATCAACAGCAAATGATGACTATTAAGAGGAAAAATCATCATGATGGTACTACCCTCAGCCGATAGGGTCGACCCCTTACATCCAACCTATACTAAATCCTAACTATCCTCATGATTAACAGCCAAAAGAAAAAATTATTACCCTCAGCCAATAAGGCCCATTCCCCCCATACATCCAACCTATACTAAATCCTAACCATCCTCATGATTAACAACCTTCTACATAGCAATAATGGCAAAAAGAAGCACCAAATAAATCATGAAATAGAGAAGTGGATGCATGTAGATGAAAATAACACATCTTAATTGTGCTTATACTAAATTCAATTTCAATTTTACTTTTGCTATATGTATTCATCACAAACAATATGTATTAGAAAGGGATTTTTATAAAAATACCCAAAAAGAAGTGCCAAACATCGTGTCCTTTTTTTCCGTTCAGCGTCTTCTTATTCCTGCATTTTTTCCGTTCACCGGCACAATTCAATCTCAATTTTTCTCCAGATTCATTACAATGGCTTCTAGTGTTAATCTATTAGTATATTACCTCATCGTTATTTTCATCTTATTTACCACTCTGCCTTTCTCCTCTGCTCTGTTATCCTCTCCAATTATCAATCCTCCTCGTCCTAAAGCGATCTCTGTAAGTGTTGTATCTTCAAAGTTTGATTCTTTTCGTTGATTAAAATAGTGTTAAAGGATTGATTGCATTAATGATAATGGTGAAAAGGGTTCCTTTGAATTTGGATAATTCTGGCAATTAACGTGGAGGCCCATTTAAATGTAATTAAAGTTCTGTTACTGTGTAAGTAGAAGTTTTGTGGATTGTAAACTGAATTTGGAGGTGAAATTGTATAGTTTTAGGAGCAGATGCCTCATCAAGTAGTTCGCACGCAAGTCTTCTGCAATTTGAATTGGTTGAATTTGTTAAATTTCTGTTCTATTTATATTGTTTTCTGTTAGTCACAGATGGAGGCATCGAATGCTCGAGTTCATTCAATTGGCCAAACAATAGAGATTAATTAGGACAAGTACGCTTTTGTATTCTCAATCGGTTGAGAAAGCTTAAATTGAACAAACATGTGCTTAAGGTTACTCTTTTCTCTTTATTTTCTCTTTATGTCTTTAGCTTTTCATAGTGCAAGTAAGGTGTTTGATTAAATGTTTAAGTGAGGTGGATTGGTATTTAGGCTCACGAGGAATGATTCTGTTGCCTCGTCTTAATGTTGCTTTAGGTTTTTAAAAAAAGGATGAATTCTATAACTGAGATAAACTAATTATTATGATTGTTGCATACATATTTTGGTCTACTTGTAAGCTGAATTTGCTGTGATAGATTGCAGATTGATAGTTTTATTTTCTTGGTAATGGGTAATCAAACATAAACTCTTAATCAATGTATATCCTCACCAACAATTTTATTTTAAATAGGGAAAGGATGTGCAAAGTTGTTCTTTAATTATTAGAGCTGTAATAGCCCCGTGCAGAGGTAACTCTAGACTCTTGATGCCTTTAAATTAGATTAGGAATTTGAGAGATTTGGGATTTTGGCAGGTGATGAAATGGGTGATAAGGGAGAGACCTTACAGGCCAAAGGAACTTGACTTATCTTTATCTATTGGAATTCACAACCAAGCTTCAAGGGATATCTCATGGCAATAAGCTTTTCATCACTGTCAATGAGTTGTTATGTAACAATCTTGTAATTGCATGCTTGGAAAAAGGTGTCATAAGGCTTTCACTTGAATACATGAAGAAAATGATGGAATTGGGTAATGAGATACACTGCTCCTTATGATTATATTTATGATAAATAATTCAAATATTTTATGTTAATCAATAAAAATGAGATATATACACAAGAATTTGATAGTGGAAAAATTTAATTGTAATGAATTATATATGTTTGTGTATATATATATATATATATATATATATATATCCACATCAAAAGGAGTAGCATTGCTATAGAAATTAGTATCTCTAACATTTGTTATATTTTAGATCAATATATTATTATTAAAAAAATAAAAAGTTATATTTTGTTAAAAAAAAAGAGTTGGGTCTATATTGTCCGATTGTGTAAAAAATTGGGTCTATATTGTCCGATTGTGTAAAAAATTAATAAAAATTATTTATTAAAATTTTTGTTACACAACAAGTTTAAGAAATAATAAAGAACAATACATAAAACAATATATTATTTGAATATTATTCATATATGATACAATCAAAACAGTATATTATTTCAATATTATAAGAATTTAAAACTAAAAACAGTATCTGAAACTTAAAACAGTATTTGAAAATTAAAAACTGTATCTCGAACTCATAAATACGATATACTATCTAAATATTATACGTATGTGAAATTTCAAAATCGTATATGATACTACAATTAGTATATTATCTGAATATTATTTAAATATTTTCCTCCAACCAAAAGTATATTTTCTTAAAACAATATATTTTCAAAATATTATTTGTATTTGAAACTCAAAATAGTATAAATTTATGTTACACAACAAGTTTAAGAGTTAATAAAAAATGATACTTAAAAATAGTAAATTTTTCTAATATTGTTCGTATATGATACAATCAAAATAATATATTTTTTGAATATTATTCGTATCTGAAACCCAAAACAGTATGTGAAACTCAAAACAGTATCAAAAACTCAAAACAATATCTAAAAATTAAAAAGATATCTCAAACTCATAAATACATTATATTTTTTTGAATATTATTCATATATGATACAATAAAAATAGTATATTTTCTGAATATTATTCGTATCTGAAACTCAAAACAGTATTTGAAACTCAGAATAGCATCTGAAACTCAAACAGTATCTAAAAATTAAAAACTGTATCTCAAACTCATAAATACAGTAATAAATTTCAAACATAATTGTATTCAACACAATTAATTTGAATTCAAGTGCCCATCTTTTTTCAAATGCATGAAACTTGAAATATTTTTCATTTATTTCTATTTTATTATTTGTATATTTTAGTTTCTTTTCCATGTATAAAATGAATAAAATAATATCAGCCTTATATATATATATATATTTCAAAATATTTTCCTAGAATATTTGAAACTTTAATTATCTATTAAAACTAATATGAGTTATATAATTTAAATATGTTAACTATAATCTCTAAAATAGAGCATATCGCCTATATTCGCAAAACCAAAACTAAAAATAAAAAAATGAAAATAAGGATAACAGAAAATAAGAAAAAAAGGAAAAATAAAAATGAATA
>CATIWM010092998.1:0-12338 GCA_949671775.1 Mallotus repandus | reverse complement strand
ATTGAAGGCATGATTGTAGGCTTAATTAGAGGATTTAAAATAGCTATCCTGTCTTGTATATATATGTATTCAGATTCAGTGGTTAAGGTATGCAGAAATATAGAAAATTTTTCTTATCTTCAAAATTCAGATTTTGTCACACAAACAGTTGCAATCTTGGCCACTGGACTAAAAGTCTCATCGTAGTCTAGGTTGTATTGCTGCGAGAATCCCCATGCTACCAAACGAGCTTTGTATCTCTCAATTGAACCATCTGGACGAGTCTTGATCTTGTACACCCACTTACATGAAATGGGTTTTACATCTTTGGGTTTTGGCAGCAAGTCCCAAGTTTGATTTTCAGTAGGAGCTTTGATCTCCTCTTCCATAGGTTTTCTCCATTCAGCTTTCTGTGATGCCTCCTCAAAAGATGTTGGTTCTTTTTCTTCTTCCATTACTGCAACATTAGCATACTTGAGATTTTTCTTTTTCTCCCTGGTTGATTTTCTTAACTGTATTGGTGATGTTGCATATTGTTCTTCTGGCATCTCTACTATTAGTTGAAATTCAGCATCTATCTCTTGATACACACCAGTTTGCTATGGCCTTTCTTGAGGTTAAAACTACATGACAGGTTCTAGACTCTGCTGAACTTCTGATGACTGCTCTTCATACTGTTCGTGCAATAGTTCTTTTTCATTGGAGTGAGAAAGTGTAATATACTCCGGTGTCCACAATGATGATGTCTCATCAAATACAATATTTCGTGAGACATAGCATTTGTCAGTTGTCAGATCACAGGATCCCCATCCTTTTCTGTGCTCATCATATCCCACAAAGATACACCTGATTACCTTCTTATCAAACTTGTTACGTAGATGATCAGATACAAATACATAGCAAACACAACCAAAAAGTTTGAAGTGGCTCACTATTGGTTTCATACTTCACAACTTCTCAAATGGAGATATGAATCCCATCTTTGGCTGAGGAAGTCTATTAATTATGCGAGTTGTTGTTCTCATGCACTCGGCCCAAAATCTCCTAGGAACATTCTTAGCATGTAACATGCTTCTACATACTTCAGTAAGATGCTTGTTCTTTCTTTCTGCAATATCATTTTATTGTAGTATGTTTAGACAGGTCAATTGTTTCATAATTTTGCACTGAACAAGATAACTTAAGAACTCATCAGAGATGTATTCTCCCCATTATCAGTATGAAGGCACTAAATTTTGCTCCCAACTTCACTTTCAACCATTTGCTTGAATTCTTTGAATTTTGCTAAAGTTTCAGATTTTTCTTTTATGAAATAAATTCAGACATATCTCGAATAATCATCAATAAATGTCACCATGTAGTGCATACCATTGATTGATGATTGCTTCACTTTTCCAAATACATCTGCGTGGATCAACTCTAGTGGTTGTTTGACTCTGAATGATGACTCCTTATATGGAAGTTAGTGCGCCTTTCCATACTGACATCCAACACAAACCACATCAACACGAACATCAAGATTAGGTAGCCCTCTTAATGAGGACATGCTCATCATCATCTTCAATTTATAATAATTGACATGTCCTAACAATGCATGCCACAGGTCAGTTGTATCACCGTCTTTGGTCTTCTCCATATAAGCATATTCTGCTAACAAGACGTACATGGAATCCACCTTTTGTCCTTCCATTATTCGTGTGTCAACTATTTTGACTTATTAACAAACCTTGACGTCTTCGAGGCCGAACACAACAAAGTTACCACAATCTATCAAATCTGAAATTGACAGAAGATTCTTCTTCATATTTGATACTCTATACACATCCTCCAACTGCACTTCTTGTTGATTTGAACAAGAAGTGATCATTGTGTCTCCAATGAGTGATTGGTAGCTGCGAGTTATTTGCAATTACCACAACTCGCTTGTCTTTATACTTTGAAGCATTACGAAACTTACTTTTATCTCTTGTCATATGACTTGAACAACCAAAATCAAAGATCTAACACTTCTCATAATCAATTATATGAGAACTAGAAGCACTAGATGTCTGCTCCTCTTGTACTTCTATTGTGGTAGGCATAAGACTAGGGACTTCCACAATCTTTGAACTAGAACACTCTTCCATTTGCACTGTCTCTACAAACAATGCTTCAGCATCCCACTCTGGTTCATCCTGGTGGCGATTGCTGCTTGTTGCTGCATTGCTTTGAACAGTCTTCTTTTTAGACCAACAATCTCTGGCGTAGTGTCCTTTCTTGCCACAGTTAAAAAACTCGCCATTCTGACGACTAAAATTCTTAGATTGCTGATTGTTGTACTGCTGCTTTTGTTGAGCTCCCTCTGGTTGAACATTACCTCTTGTCTTTTCTCCATTCCTACCAATGGGTAGATTCTTCTTTTTGTTGGTGAAGAACACTACATCTCCAGTATTCAAGGATACTCCAGCCATTTGTTTTGCTAGAGTTTCTTGACGTACCAACATATTCTCTAACTCTTCGATTGAAGGTTGTGTGAGCCAACCTTCAACTGCAGCCATGAAACTGTGGTACTGAGGTCGTAGTCCGTGAATGATGATTCTTCTCATTTTGCTGCTGACTATTCTGGATGCCTCATCCAGCTCAACAATTTCTCGACATAAGGATTTCACTTTGGTGAAATACTGACTAATTGTCATATCTTTTTGTGAGATAGACATTAGTTCATTTTCTAACAGTTGAAGTCTGGCATCATTTCTTTTTAAGAACCGTAGAGCAAGAGAATCCCAAACTTCTTTTTGTGTGATAGTTCTGATGTGTTCCATCATCTCCTCTTCAATAGATGTTTTGATGGCAAACATTGCTTTCCCAGCTTTAACTCTCTATTTTCTGAGATTGCCATTATTATCATCTGGTGGTGGTGATGTAGTCTCCGTCCCAGCAATAATCTCCCAAAGATCTTGACCTTGCAAGTATGACTCCATGCAAATTTTCCACATGCTATAATAATTATTATTTAATTTTTTAATAATGCCGATATTACTAGATTCTGTCATAGTGACTTGGATTTAGTAGCCTCGTTTTTCACCAAACAAGCGTGGTTCTGAACCAATGAGTTTTACAGTTCCAAACTGTACAAGTGCAAAATCTCTCCTGGCCGAATACTAAAAAATTCTCAACAAATTTTTTCTGATGTGGAAGATTAATTAAAACTGCAACCACAAAGCATACTCAGAATTTCAAGAGAAATTATAATCATGGCTCTGATACCACTTGTTGAAATTTAGATGTATAAAATAATAAAATAACACAGAAAAAATGAGACAATAAATTAGTGAATAATAAATATTTTTCAATAAAATTCACTATTAAAAATAATACAACTCAAGTCAAAAAAAATATTTTCACTCTACTATTCTCTACTCACAACACATACACACCACACTCGTTTTGTACTCCACACACCACTCACTTTTCTTATTTTGTCCACTCACTCTGTTCCACTCACAACACAACTCACTTGGTTTACTCACTACCACTTATTTTGCTCCTGACTTGTACATTTTTTGCTCTTACCATATGGCCTTTATAGAGGCATTAGCATGTAAGAAAAAACAAAAAATATATGCAAGCTTTTCAAACTTTTGTTAATTTTGTCAGCACCGATTTTCAATGTTGACTTTCCTCTATATTTTTTTTTTCAAACTTGTAGGCTCCACGGAGGGATTCACTATATTAATAATGATTTTTTACATGAATCACAACAAAAAGCCACACCAATTAGATTTATTAGCACCAAAAATTTGAGTCTAGCTAAAAAGTAATGCTAAACCCAGATGTTTAGGAAATATCCTAGTTTTTTGTAATGTACTGTATTGCCAAATACATCAATACAAAAAAAAAAAAAATTTACAAGAACTTGTAAATTTACCCTTTGAACAAGTTTTGATATCATGTCAAGTGTTGATAAGACCTTACGTCCTTGGCTGAGATGATTCCTGTGAACAAAGGAGAGAGAATTCTCATGCTCAACTAGCAAAAGCATGTAATGTTATTACAATACCATCACATGTATAATGGCAACATGAGCTTAGACAATGTTGCAGCTTAAATATTATATAGAAATTAGCTATCATACTTCTTATTGGGAGGCAACCAGATGTAAACAAAAACAAAAAAGGATTTCTTGTGCCAAAGACGTGTAACATAATTACGAAATTGAAAATGGCAAATAAAACTCTTCAGTGTACTCTGTTGTGGTAATATCTATAAAATAATTCTTAGAAACTTTAAGATCTATTGATTCGTATAAATGTTTAGAAAAAATTCAGTAACAAAACCTCTTGAAGGTACCAGAAATCTTTGCACCAAATATGTCTGTGGCAGCAGATATGAAGCTGCAATTTCTAATGGTTAAGATTTTGTCAACATGGTCAATAACCTGAAAAAGAGAGAGATTGTATCAAACTATACCCTTTATTCAAGTTAACATATCATTGGCCACAAAAACATGGGAGAGGAAAATTAACTCATACCCTCTTCTTTTCATCCTTCTCAAATGGAAGCAATGCCTTAAAAACTTGACGATATGGGCCATCATCACATCCTGGCAGTGTAGTTCTAAGCATAGCAATAATGGCTTTAACCACCTGCAACAGGGAAATGTTCAGTAAATGGTTGATATGTTACTTAATCTTATTGGCATGCATACTAAAGCAACCATAGATAAGGATTGTCTGGTGCAAATAAGGACTGTCTTGTGTTTTCCCTGTCTATCTCCTCTAGATCATTAGCGTGCTCCAATATACTTGCAAATGTTCTTAACATAAAAGAAATCAAATTCTATCACAGATTATGAATGGTGATATGCTACAAGCGAAGTTATAATAAATAAATCACTGCAGCAGCTGAGGGAGCAAGCTGGGAATAAAAACTACCTTAACACCACATTATAAAATTACTTTTTTAGCTTTTTCCGAAAGTCATGCAAGTTTGAACTGTTCAATTTGTAAGCTTGTAAACAATGTGCAGAAGCAATAGGAACTAACAAAATATTCTACTCTTCTTGTTCTCCATGCTCAACAAATTATTGAGATTCTTAATGGTATTTTTCTGTAAAAAAGCAAGGTGATGAAGATTTAAGAAATGCAGGATGTGCATGCAACCTTTTTCCTGTAGAAGGCCACACCATGAACATTAAATGGTATTTTTCTGTCACGAAATGTTACTTGGAAGACTTTTCCTGACACCTGTTGTATAAAGGAGAAAAAAGTGATGGTTTTGCTGATGATTAATACATTTGTTTGTGCACTTCAAAAGTTTGGAAAGTAAACCCAACCTGCCTTCGATAAAGTATGGCAATGTTACCATAAGTCTGTTTTGCTGGTGAAGCATCGGATACCATTTCCAAAATCTTATCAACAACAAATGAGCATTGTGCAGTCTCAGTCTGGCATTCCTTGATGGTTATCTTTCAGGCCACAAGCAGAAACTGGATTATTACAAGTGGTAAAATGAGGCTAAGACAAATAAAAAATTAGTTAGGTCCATCAAAATACCTTTGATCCAGAAGAATTATCAGTAACCACATCTTTAAACCGGCACCTTTTCATATTATTTCGAATAAGAGAAGATGCAGCCTCAACAATATGGCGTGTCGATCGATAGTTTTTGTTGAGTCTGATCTAAAGTGGAAAGATGTAAAAACTTTTATTATTATGAACCCCCACAAGGATAATGCTGAAGTAATGGATAACTTTGTTACATCACCAAGGACACAACCAAAGCAATCATAAACAGTAACAGCCAGAGGACAGGCAGGACACCTCTTTGTAATTTGGAAAGTCTTGTCGAAACGAATCAAAACCAGAAATGTCAGCTCCATTGAAACTAAAAATGGACTGCAGAAGAAATTGCAAGTAACTTTAGAGCAAAAATTAACAAAATAAGTATGACCTGGGTTCACCGAAAGAACCAAGATAGAAGTGAACTTTCTGTATTTGGGGTTCAGAAGAGAGCAAGTAGACCTGATCATCATCACCAACAATAGTTATGTGATTATGAGATGCAAGCATTCGTAGAAGACCGTATTGCATGGCACTGGTGTCCTGAAATTCATCCACCACAATAGCCCTCCATGAATCTTGGCACTCTTTAAATGCTGAATTGGATGACATGGCAACTGTCAGCTATTTATGGTTATGACAAGTGGCATATATTGATCAAGTGTGCTTGGATAATACGGACCATCAGGATGATCAGTGAGCAACTTCACAGAACAGATGATTAGATCATGGTAGTCCAGTGCATTACAAGATTTCAAAATGTCATTGTAGTTCCCAAGTACTAAAGCCTGAATCGAAGCATCAAAGATAATGAAGCAAACTATCAAAATGTTATCAGAACCAAAAATTTATAAGCTTACTCCAATCTCATTGCCCATTTTCATGTAATCTGCAGGTGTCTTTCCTGATGCTTTAGCCTGAAATAGAGTGCAACAATGAATGTTCTGCAGATAATTTAAGCTTGTGCAATTTTAATACGTTCAAAAAAATGGCAGAAGTAAATAGTATTCCCCATGTTGGTCGAGAAATGGACATCATTGTCAATTGTCAAGTACTACATCCTATCAAAAAGCATTAAATCCAATTCTAAGCAATTACGTGTTATATTTCTCATGCAAACGAAAGAAAAGACCAATCAGTATTAAACTCTCACTGAATTTCCTCCAAAATTAAGCAGTAATAATTTCAATCATAGTCATAGTCAAGTAACTTAATTTATTCAAATTGAGGTTCAATGGCATGTGAGAACTTAAATCTTAACTTCAGTAACCAAGAGTGAAATTAAGCATAAAGTTTCAAAGAGAACAACTTACTATTTTATTTTGAAACAAGTCTACAAGATACGAAACCGCAACATGCGGTAATACTTCGTGGTTGGTTGACGAGTGATGACTTACTCACCTGAATCACAAATTTTTGCCATTTCTTTGACTTCTCTTTGAAGTATTCTGGAGACATCATCCCATTCGAAGCTTCAGGTTTGCAGGCATAATGATTTTGCTCGTCAGTCTTTTCCTTTTCTAATAAGCGCACAGCCTCAATAATTGCTCGTCTCTGGTGCCCATGCCCATATATTAAGAACTCTGATGTACGCTCTAACCTATAACAAGAGCCACAAAATTTTCAGGTTTATTAAGAAATTTTAGAGAGCTAGAACCATGCAAGATGGCCAAAGGCTTGCAATTGCAAAGCATGAAAATGAAAGTGCCTAATATGTTTAAAACTGGTACCTCAAACAGTAACACCTATTGTTATAAGTATTAGGATTACCAGCTAAAGTTTATGAAAGGGCTGAACACTAACTGATTTTCACTTCATTGGCAGGGCTATATAGTATATAACAAACATCTAAAACCCCAGAATGTGCATACTTCTCTGCATGTGAACGACAAAGTTGCAAAGAAAATGAATGGAAGGTGCTGATCGTTAGTTCTTTAGCCATTGTCTTCCCAGTCACACCTCCAATGCGATCTCTCATCTCAGAAGCTGCTGCAGTTGTGAAAGTCATTGCAAGTATGTTTGTTGGACTGATGCCCTGATCGTGATTCAATGTATAGAGAAGAAAAAAATCAGTAGCAAGCAGAAATGATAATTAAGTAAATATAAATTGCAAAAAAAGATAACAAAAGCAATAAGCAAGAAGATAGAAACACCAACATCATGAGAATAATTTTTATAGAAAGAAAACGGAAAATGAAAACCAAAGATATAAACATATGATTGATGTCAACACGATTTGAGGCTAAGAATGGGCAATACCTCACTAAGCAGCTTTAAAACTCGCCCAACCATTGTGGAAGTCTAGCATCAAAACAGAAAACTCAGCTCCAACCACAAAAAGGAAAACAAATTTGGATTTTCCATTCACAATTGAAAAAGGATGTAGATAATAAAACCTTTCCACTTCCTGGACCAGCAACAATCATCAAAGGGACAGAAATATCAGTGCAAGCTGCTTCTCGTTGCCTATCATTCAAAGAGTGCAAGTACTTAGAGTATTCTTTACGCATATTACCACACTGTACTGTCTGGGAAATATCTTTATCCTCCGTTCTAAATTCAAAAACATCATGAACTTCCAAACTACCTTCTGTTCTAATATCTTCATTTACAGATATCGACAATAAACTACAAAAATCACCATTTTTGTCTTCATTGCATTCACTTTTATCCACATTAAGACCGCTACTGTTAGAGCTCTGAACTTCTACTTTTACAGCAGAATTCTGATCACATATAGCATCAATCTCTTCCAAAATAGATTCATCAAAATCATCATCCAGAAGAGTAGGCGTGGATAAATTATCACTGAAACCTGAACCAACCGATTGCTGCTTTACTGGAGTGATAAAAGAATCTAAACAACACTCATCTCCCAAAGAAACAATACTTATTTTTGAACAAGAAATATCATTAAATCGACTATCATTTACTTCGATTCCATTAGCACGCAACGGCAATGGCGTGTTCATATGCATCTCCATAAGAGGAACTCTTTTGACATCGACTCCTCTTGCATCCCTAGAAACAGAATCAAAATACAGTTACTTCTTAAATGGAGAAAGAAAAACGTTTTTCGAATATAATTTCTTTCTTAAATCAGGTTCGAAACAATTTCAACAGCTAACAAAGCAAAAACCTAAGCAACGGAAGGCGCTTACTTCGACGAATCAAGGGGCCGTTTGCGAGAAAGAAGAGCCTTGGCGGCTCTGAAGTTTTGTGAAATCCGAGCCCTCTGCTCCGGTGTGATGAGTTTGCTAGACGTGTAACCATTCTCCTTCGACATCAAGTGGTAGAATTTGGAAGCTTAGCTGAAGAATGGAGTGGTAACTGGGAAAAGTAAACTCGGTCGAGACTAGAAGGCGCAAACTGTTAATCGAAATTGGTGGACCAGGATTTTTCTTTTTCCCTCTCGAACAGAAACTTTAAATTTTAGAATAATTACTAAACAGCACCTTAAGTTCATCTCATTGCACGTCTTAATCACTATTTTTGAAAATTGACGCTTTTAATCTTTCTCCAAAAATTTTTACGTCTTAATACCATTAAATTTTTAATATTTTCATAAATTAAATTACTATAGATTAAATATTAAATCTTTATGTGTGTGTGTATATATATTGTAGAGATTAATTATAGAATTACTGCCAAATTTAGGACTAAATTTATCAATTCTGAATCAAGAAGGACTAACATGTAAATTAAAAGAAACCTACTATTCTTTTAGCAATTAATCATCAAACTTTCAAATTGTCGTCAAAGACCTAAACACGACACCGTTTCAGCATTTGCGCTTTAAATCCACGGCAACTTTTCGCTGTGAGAGAAAGAGAGCATGGATGCTTTGATAGCCTCATATGGAGACGCATCATCGGAGTCCGACTCAGATTCTCCTCTTCCGGCTGAAAGCACAATTTCGGATGCGCAATCGGAGAATACAGCTTTGCCACCTCCTCCTGTATCACTTCTCGTTCCCCCCAATTCTATTGGTATTATAAAATCTTAATCACTTTCTTTTACGCCTATGTAAATATAATTTTTCCCATGCTCACCATCTGTTCGACGATTTGTCACTGCAAAGGTGCTATGGAATACATCCAAGCTGGCCACCCAAGTCGAGTGAGAAGCTTCGCTCATGTCGAAGGCAACTATGCTTTGCACGTCTACATTCCAGGTTCATCTTCTTCTTCTGTTTTGTTTTCTTGTTTTCATTATAAAAGATGGGGCATTGTTTAAACTTTAAATATGTGCTTTCCAGTTTATATACCGGCTACATCAAAAAAAGAAACAATCTTCTTTTTAAAGAAGATATCATCTCTTGTTCCTGGTCTTCATGTTGTTGATACTGATGTTCCACTTGATATGTTATGCAAAGATGATCAAAAGCTTGAACAGGTTGCTTTAGGAAGAGAGTTTCATATAAGCATGGGCAGAACTGTCCCTATACGAGTGCATCAGATTGATTCTGTTGTCTCCATGCTTCGCCAACGGCTTCAGTGGAAAAAGCAGTTGATTCTTTTTTTTGTAATTCCTGTGTGATTTTGATTGAATTCTTGAAATTGATCGTGATCAATTTAACACATTGTCAATTGTTGCAATTCAGGTATTGGATCGATTTTAATAAGTGGGAGGTTTTTGTTAACGATGAGAAGAGTCGCACTTTTCTTTCGTTAGAAGTGGTTTCTGGAGGATTAACTGAGGTATGTTGGGTAAATGCACTTTCTTTGTTTTCTTGCAAGGTTAAATTATTTCCTATTTTACTTTAGAGGATTGTTTATTCTAATGTTGTTTTCTTCAGATCGCTAAACAAATTGAATCAGTTAATCAGGTGTATAAGCTTCATAATCTTCCTGAATTTTACAAGGTCAGGACATCGATCATTACTTAGCATCTCTCGGCAGTCCTTTTCATATAAAGAACCAATTCCTTGTGCGTCTTTATTCTGATATTGATGTTACTTCATTGTCATAGGATCCACGGCCTCATATATCCTTGGCTTGGGCACTAGGGGACACCAGTGATTCCTTAAAGAGAGTGGTTGAAGAAGAAATAAAGAGATCAAGCATCAGGGGTTCAATACAAAACCGTATATTTACATGTAAATTTAGCGGCATTGAGTGTAAGATTGGTAATAAAACGTACAAGATTTGTAAATTTACTGATTCTCTGTAAACTAAAACCTCTGAGAATTTCAGAGTTGTGCATGAGTTGCATCTCTTTTCAGGATTTTGCATTTACTATGATTTTGTAGTTGAGTTTTTCCAAAAGTGTATCAATATTCGTACATCAATTTTTTTCCCTTATGATTGGGGATCGATGGAAAAGCATTTGGATTTTGCTCCATATTGATGGGGATTTCTGCCTCATGAATCATAACAAGGTCCCCCTTTTTTCCTTCCATCTGTCATTCGTTGTAAGCATCCTTTTTTTTTTTTGAAATGCAAAGGCTTAATAAATATAGACTATATTATGTCATTTTGGATGGCATGTCTCAATAGCTGTTTGCCTGTTCAGAAGAAAACCATTTCGCAGAGGGTACAGCAACCCTTTCCAATTTGAACAGTAAAACATTGACTACCAAATTCTGTCCTTTACGCAAAAAATTGATAACATAACATAAATATAGATTATATATTCACCATCTGCTGTACTTGAGTTTTATACAGAACACGGATTTTTGGTTGATGACAAGTTTTTACTTGTGAAAAGACCAAAGCAAAAGGATTCTCTTTCTCACTCTTTTTGACGACAGGTATCATTTTAACCAAGTACACATTCTTCTTGCTCCTGCTGCTTCAGTTCTTTCCTTAGTTAATGCAAGAATGCAAGCATGGAAATCATGCTAAATGTCCTCTCTCTTACTTCTTATTTCTATTTATTCATATTTAAAGAACTCTAGCTAGAACTCACATATGCTACAAATTCTCTAATCTTTTTGGCACGTTGTCTAACCAACTTGACTGCCATTGGTGTTATTGATGTCATGATTGACGTGACCAAAACGACAAAGAGATTGGGCTTATCTGGTGTGATGTTTATTAATGCAGTGTTGTAGGTGAAATACATTGCAATCAAGCATAATTGAAGCTCAAACTGCAAGGGGAATCTACTTGTGAGGATGTTGATCATGAAGAAAGACAGCGAAAACCCTAGTGTGTTGAAAAACACAATGATGCAGTATGCAGTTATATCTGTTGTACCCAAAATGGACTCACCTGCCTTGTGTGCTTGGATGTTGCTGTTGCTGCTGTTTTTTGATCTGGTATGTTAGTATCTTGCCAAAAACCTCCTGGAGGATTGACCCCAACTTGGTATGTGGCGGTTGCCACCAGAACAGCTATAACCAATAGTGTGCTACGAGCTGTGCTTGGAGAGTCTCTACCCCTCTTAAACTTGAAGTACTCTTCCACATTAACCTGTGATTGTTCTGTTTCTGGGGCTCTGGGGGTGTCAGTAAAGGTTTGACTAGGATTGGTAGAAAGGGTAATATCTCTTGCTCTAGTAGCTCCAGCACCTTGAAGCATCTCAAGAATTTCTCTATCACCTGCTTCGCTTTGGAAAAATAGTAGCACATCCAGGGCAGTGAGCCTGTTGTGGTTCATGGCATTCACATCCAAAAAGCCTGGACCTAGTCCTTCTTTGCCAAGTAACAGTTCTATTACCTGCAAGAACAATTATTTATTTATTTAAATTTTCTTTTTGTTGCACTTTCTGAAAGACTTGGTTTAAGTATCAAAATAGAAATCCAATTACTGAGAATAATCTAGACAATGGTCAAATAACTGCAATTTTTTCGACTTCTGACACAGCATTGCGTTC
>CATIWM010092985.1:0-45172 GCA_949671775.1 Mallotus repandus | reverse complement strand
TAATGAGGTCTTGAGGATGTGCCTTTTTGAATTGCCAATCCTTTGGAAGATTATCCTTTAATATAGGTTAAGGCATTTCCTCATCTTCTTCTTTTATAGGATCCTCAAGTTCCAAAGATTTGCTGGTATGTTCATCTTGAGTATTTGTATCCACAAGTTCACCTACATCATCATCAACACTACAAACATCCTTTCCAGGATCAAGTGAGTTGGATTCATCAAATACAACATGCATGAACTCTTCTACTACAAGAGCTCTTTTATTAAAAACTCTATATGATTTGCTAGAAGTGGAATAGCTTAGAAAAATTCCTTCATCGGCTTTAGAATCAAATTTTCCAAGATTACCCTTGATGTTTAATATAAAGCACTTGCATCCAAATACTCTAAGATATGAGACTTTGGATTTTTTATTGTTCTAAAGCTCATAAGAAGTCTTGTTTAAAATCGGTCTTTTAAAAACTCTATTTGCAATATAGTAAGATGTGTTAATGGCTTTCGCCCAAAATTATAGAGGCAAATTATACTCATGAAGCATTATTCTAGCCATTTCCACAAGAGTTCTATTTTTCCTTTCAACCGCCCCATTTTGTTAAGGAGTCCTAAGAGAAGAAAATGTATGTGAAATACCATTTTCATTATAAAAAGCTTTGAAAAATTCATTTTCAAATTCGGTTCCATGATCACTTCTAATAGAAGAAATACAAAACCCTTTTTCCTTTTGAACTCTTTTTGCAAAATCTTTAAAAGCATTAAAAACATCATTCTTATGAGCAAGAAAATACACCCAAGTGTATCTAGAGTAATCATCAACAAATACATAAGCATAATGAATTCCTCCGAGACTAGCAACTCTAGTTAGACCAAACAAATCCATATGTATAAGTTCAAGTGGTCTTGACACGATATTTTTGAGCTTAAATGAGGACTTGGATTGTTTTTCCTTTTGATAAGCATTGCAAGGTTTATCCTTAGTGAATTCAAGTTTCAGTAATCCAATCACAAGTTCATGCTTGTAAAGATCATTTAAAAGCTTAAAGTTTGCATGTCCTAACCTTCTATGCCATATCCATGTGTCATGGGATATAGATATCAACCATTTAATGTCTTTATTGTTAATCTTATTCAAATCAATAACATAGACATTGCCAACTCTTTCACCACAAAAAATTACTTTGTCTTCATCAAGACTATTAACAAAGCAATTTTTAGGATAGAAAGTGATCTTATTTCCCATATCATATAATTGACTTATATTAAGCAAATTATGTTTAAGACCATCAATAAGTAACACATGGTGTATAGATAATGATTAAAGATTACCAATTTCTCTAATGCCAATAATCTTTCTTTTGTATTGTCCCCGAAAGTAACATGTCCTCCATCCTTATCATCAAGCTTGTTGAATTGCTCTTTGTCTTCAGTCATGTGTCTTGAACATCCACTATCAAGATACCAATTGCTTTTTGCTCTTGTGGACTTCAAGCACATCTACAATATATAATTTATACATTCTTTTGAACCCAAACCTTAATTGGTCTAGGTTTGTTAGTCTCAAAGTAATCCGAAGGTAACAATTGCAAATGTAGTTTTCTATAGAAACATATATGGCTAGAGTGACCTTTGGTCATGCAATAAAAACATTCAACATTTGCAAATTTATTTCTTCTAAGAGAATATGATTTCCTAGTATAAGAAACATGCTTTGTGTGTTATGGTAGTGAATGCTTCCTATAACTCTTTTGAGTCATAGTATGAGGCATACATTGACAATGACAAAATATATTTTGATAGGTTTGTGCAACATGTTTATGCGCATTGTGTTGTAAAGCATGCCTATTATAATTGTGTCTAGTGTATATGTAAGTATGTTTGGGTTGAGGTCTTCTAGCTTGAACCTTACCTCTTTGTGTCAATGGAGGTTAAGTCTTATGATACTTTCCCTTACCATTTGACACATGAGACTTATAAGTTTTAAAAGCTTGAGTCTTAATTGGTTTTGAAGTCAAGGGAGTAGAATCACATGATGCTTTAACAAAATTATTATGAGATGATGATGATGAAGACATTCCATTTTTATATCCACTTCCATGGGTGTCTCCATGAAATTTTTAGGAATTGAGGAGACTATTTAGAGTTTCCTTCCCCTTTTGAATTTAGAAATGGAATCCTTTAATTCTAATATCTCCTTAGAAAGCTTAATATTGGTTTTCTTAAGTTCATCTTCTAAGGAATTTGAGCATTCCAAATCACTTGCAAGTTTTTTATTTACTTGAACAAGATTGGAGAAATCAATTATTAAAGCTTCAAATTCCTTAGACATGTTAGATAACTCATGCTTATAAAGCTTCTTCTTAGAAAGTAAGCCTTTAACATTTAAGTAAGAGTTTACTTGTAACAAAGCTCTCATCATTATCATCATCATCATAATATTCATTATAATTATCATGAGAGCAATGAGAAGTAGAGAGTACCTCATTTTCATCTTCAAGACCCATGAAACAAAGGTTGGTCATTTCTTGTTGCTCCTCTTCCTTCTTCGATTCAAAGGAGTTATCCCAAGTAGCTTTGAAGGCCTTCTTCCTTTCCTTTGCTATCTTGTTCTTGAATTTAAGTTCGGGATACTAACTTCATATGTGACCCAGTTTTTTGCATTCATAGCAAGTAACCTCTTTAGTTTTCTTCTTACCTTCTCCTTCATACTTTTTGTTGAAGTTTCTTTTTCTTGAGTTTCTTAAGAACTTATTGAAGTTTCTTGTGAGCATGGCAATATCACCATCTTCATCACTAGAATCTTCAATGCTTTCCTCTTCACTATTATCTTGTAAAGCTTTTAAAGCAATGTTCTTCTTCTTCTCTTCCTTCTCTTCTTACTCTTCACCTCGTTGCTTTATTGTAAGCTCATGGATGAGGAGTTTCCCAATAAGTACATCTGTTGAGAGAGTAGTAAAATTTTGAGCTTCCTCAATTGAAGTAACTCGAGATTCCCATTCCTTCTAAGGTAGGATTCTTAGAATCTTATTGTTTACTTCTTCATTGGTGAAATGTTTACCAAGTTTCTTGAGGGTTATGAGAAGAGCATTAAGATGATTTATCATCTCCATGATTGATTCATGTGGCTTCATTTTGAAGAGTTCATACTCATACATGTGAATTTAAACCTTTTTTGCTTCTAACTTGAACATTGCCTTCATAGTGATTTTCCAAAGTCTTCCATATTTCCTTGGCCGAAATGCAACATTGAAGCTTGACACTTTCTTCTCTTGTCATGGAGGAGACTATAGTGATCATAGCTTTTTTATTCTTGTAATTTTTTTCCTTTTGTTCGTTATTCCATTCACTTCTTGAAAGAGTAGTAATTACACCATCAACGGTAGCTTTAGGTGGTTCCCATCCTTTTAAGACAATTTCCTAAAGCTTGATGGAATCACAATCTAGATAAAGCTCAATTTTTAATTTTCAATTAGGATAATCATTACCATCAAAGAAAGGTCTAAGAGAAGCAATGTTTTAAGATTCACTTCCCATGATTTTGTATTCTAACAATGAAGTTCCCAGAATTCAAGCTCTAATACCAAATGGAAGAGCCCTAGAGGGGGGTGAATAGGGTGAATCGAAGATTTGAAGAAAGTTTAGAAAATTAAAACAATAATTAAAAGAATGTTGAGAAGGAAGAATGAAGAACACATGAATTTAAGGAGTTCGGATTCTCAACAATCCCACATCTCCACCTAACTTACCCTCAAGTTAGGATTTTTAATCCCACACAATCTTATTCACAAGATTGAGATTACATAATAGTTTGAGGCTCACTCTTCAACCTTACAATCAAGAGTTTTCAGGCTCACTCTTAAACCAAATCCCAAGTGTTTTAATGATTAAACATTTAAACCAATTCCTTTGGAATAGAATCTCACTTCCCGTTTTCTAAAACTAGAAAATAGAAGAATAAGAATATCTATTCTAACACTCACCAAACTCTCACAAGAGTATATCAAATACAAAAATGATTTTAAAAAGAATTTGAGAGCTTTTAATTGAATGCTTAAGAATGAATAATGAATAAACAAGTTTCTTAACCTCTAAATGATCTTCAAAGGTTATATTTATATTTGAGTAATTCAATTATAGTTGTTAGAAACAATAATTTCATTTCCAACAAATTCAAAGTCCATTTGAATGTAATTTGGACTTTTGAGTTATGATAATAATGATCCCGGTTGGGATTTCATCGATCCTGGTCGGGATATTAAAATATAATCATTTGTAGATTTTTAAACTACTAAATTGGTCCCAGGCATGGTCCCGGTCAGGACGACGTTTGGGATATGTACTGCCAAGAAAATTGAAAAACGGAGCAATTTTGTCACGGTCGAGCAAGCTGATCCCGGGTGGAACTAACTTGGTCTTGGTCGAGACTAGAACTCAGGATCTGTTTTGCCATTTTTGAAAAAATTTGGTAAAATTTGTCCCGATCCACCTCCATTTGTCCCAGTCGTGACCATACTCGTGATCACTATTCATAGTGATTTTTCTTTTGATATTTCTCCATCAAATTGTCTTTTAAAAATACTCAACTTATACACACTTAAAACAAACACATTAAATGCTCAAAATTAAGTTTGTTAAGATCAAAATCAAGATTGATCATTGCTAAGGTCAATAGTCGATCTCTCGGATTTGTTCAACAAATTTACTGCAAATTTGGCTTTTGTAGATTGAGAAACTGGACTTGGAGATGATCGTGAAAACATAAGAAAAAAGCAACAAAAAAAACGAAATGGAGAAACAAGATGCAGGTTTGAGTTGATCGCGATTTTAATGGATTGAAGAAAAAAGTGAAATTGATTGGAGAAAAAGCTTGAGTTGATTGAATGGTGAGGAAGATTTGTTGAGCTGAATGCGATTTTTTTAGGAATCAGTGGTTGTTTAGGCAACTGTTTTTTCTTGTTTTGGAAAATTTGTCTTTTAACTGAAAAATGTAAGCTTATATATGGTCTATTTTTGAAAAAAAAAAACTTACTTAAAGCTATTTTTGAAAATATTTTTAGTCAATGTAGCTTTTGATATTATTTTTTATTTTTTTAGCTATTTATGAAAAAATCTCTGTACATTTTTTATCCTCCAATTTGTTTAGGTGTCCCATAATATAAATAGACTATTTTTGTGATTTATTGTCCGGAGAAAAATATTTTTCTAAATAATAATATCATGAGAATATTTATATTGTATGATTTGGAAGATTAGAGATATTATGCTAGTAAATATAAATTATAAGTTTTGAGACGTGAATATACTTCTAAAAGAAAAAGAATAAAAATAAAATAAAATAAAATAAAAAGTTGAGGAAAAAAGAAGTTCCACAATATTAAAATTAAAAAAGTTCATCTAATTTATAATTAGATGGGAGGAAGTTAATTATTGCTGTTTTTTTAATGAAGTGTTCAAACATTACAACCAATTAAACACTTCATAAAATATAAGACCTTTTTAATGTGAGATAATTCTCTTTTATCTACTATACAGACTATTGCAACAAGAGAGATTAAATCTTTTAGGGAGAAAAAATGAATGAAAAAGAACGTAAGTGTGAATAATGTAACCAAGACATTATTAATTTGTCGATAAAAATGGAGAAAAACAAAAAATGGCAGAAACAACAAACTAATAGTTTTAATTTTGTTTCAGTATATGTATGTGTATTTATATAAATAGAATTTAAAATTATTATATTAATTTTTATTTAATTATAATTATTAATATGATGATGTTTAATTATAAAGGATCAATTATTACAATTAAACAATAATTAATCTAAATTTTTATTTTCTAATTTTATTTGTATATTTATGTAAAAGGATTAATTAATTAATTATGAGGAAATCACTGCCTTTATTTTATTTTATTGAGCTAAATGGTTGGAACTTAAACAAATTTATATCCAATATCTGAGAAGATAATTTTTCTCATATGTAAAGGGATTTCAAACATCAAAATGCCCTCTTACAACCAAGATATGGATGCTAAATGTTAGTTCATGAATGTTGTTTTATAAGCAAAACTAAGTGCCTGTTGTACTTTAAAAGTTGTTCATGTACTGAATCATGCAACTCGCAACAAGCCAACCTGTTTCAAGCTTGCAAACACCAAATGCAGAAAGAGTGGATGGCTGTAGTTCGCCATGTGTATCGTCAGGCTACAGATTTCTTGGCAAATAAAGGAGTTCAGCACTCTAGCGGAGTATTCGAGCTGCATAAACCCCCAATCGATAAGCTTTTATTATTTTTTTTTTCTTTTTGATATTCCTTATATCCAATAATTATAACAACCTTTATTATTTTGGAGCTCGAGTCAAACAAATTCATAAAAAATTGCAAAAAAAAATTTTATATATTAATTAAGAAAATTTAAATTTATTGTCACTTAAACCAACAAATATTGATGAATTGACTTTTTTGTACTAAGTAATAGAATGTAAATTCCTCACATTATTTTGGGCTTCCCCCTTCTTTTAAAAAAAGTGAGCATAACCAATAAGCGGTAAGATCAGCTAGCAAAAAATTATTGTTTTTAAGTTAAATTTTGGATTAGAGTTATAATGTATGCAACCGCGATAAATAACTTGTTGGAAAATTTTTACTACTAATAAAGTCCTATCTGAATCGAATTGAATTAGTTAGATCTTAATAAAAAGTAAAGTTAGGCATGCTGCTATATAGTATAGGCTAAGGACAATTTTTTTATACAACTCATGGGAGTAGGAATTCCTCCTCCCTAATGATATATATCAACATTTTAAGCTATCACTAATTAGTAAAATAAAATAATTTAACTTTTTTAAAATCTCTCATATAAATAAAAATGCAAAATAACCAATGTACATTACCTTATTGTCTCTTTTTTTTTAATTTTATTTTTTTAATTAAAAAATTAATTTTTGAAATTTTTTTGAAATCTAAAACCTAAGTTGCACATGAGTGAATCCGTCGTAAAAAAATTTAAACACCCATAATCTGTAAAAAATTTTTAATAATCAAATAAAAAAACCAAGGGCATTAAATTATCATTTTATATTTATAATTTCATTTGTTTAATGTACAAAGGTTATTTTATCTTTTTATCTCTATGAGAAATTTTAAAAAAGTTAAATTATTTTATTTTATTAATTATAAAAACGAGGAATTTCTACTCTCATGGGTTGTATAAAAAAATTTTCCCATGACTAAAATTATAGTAATGTTTAAAGTCATTTAAGATACTTTCTGCTATCTTTTCAAAAAAAAAAAATTATGCTATTGTTAGAAAGGTCAAGTAATTTTTTTATTACAGTAGAATCAATAAGAAGAGAAAAAAAGAAGACAGAATGTAAATTTTTTTTTTCTTTCGCATAAGGTGTCCTAGATGGGTCCTAATTGTGGGTGGCACCTTTAAGCCATGTCCATATTCAGACTAATCCCAGCTCGAGCCGTGTAGGACTCTTGTGGAGTGATAGAACTCTGGCCCCGATTTTTAAGCGGTTACATACATCTGAAAAGGTATTAAACATTTAAAAATTTGGATTTGAGTTCCATCTCCATTCTAGGTTGGCCAAAAATAGTTTAATTTAAATGTTTTTATTGCATAAAAAACAATGGATCAACAGTATGAGGATAAGTACGTATTATTTTTAAACAACTTTGAAGTCAAAGAAAAGAGGGATCGAACCCATGACTTCACCTTATAATATTCATCACTTACGTATGTATTCAAATAGGTGTAAGAGATAATTTTATATATATGTATTCATATAGGTGTAAGAGATCATTTTATTTGTTGATATATATATATATATATGCAAGAATATTAATAAAAAATAAAGAAAACTGGATTCGTCAAGGGGGGTGTGGTCAAAGACAAAAATGCAGCATAGTGCATGGCCAAGAGCAGGATCAAAAACAAAGGCGAAGAAGACAAGGTCCACGTCCCAAATCTATATGCAATAACAATAATTACTCTCTGTGGGATTTAGTCAAGATATGCCTGTTCCCATTTCTGTTCTTTTCTTCCACTTTTCCTGTTCTGTTTCTGCTCAACTTCACTTTATATACACATGAACATGATGTGAATGAATTCACCTGCTTAGTCTCTAGTCCTGTAAACATTTTTTTTGGAATTCCAGCTCTAAGTATCACAGTGCAGTTATAATTAAAAATAAAATTTATTGTTTTCATCATATTTAACGAATTTTGAATTTTAAAATATAGCAGAGAATTCAAAATTTTTATACAAAGAGGTTTCGCCACTAGGTAAAAGTTTACTGGTAATTACGGTTAGTTTTGTAAAGAAAATTACTGATTTTTTGAAAAGATACATTAGGATTTTATTATTCATTAATATTTTTGTTTTCTATTTGCAAACGGTGTACAATAAAGTTTATAGACTATGTTAAATATAGGAATAAGTATAATTTTAATTTTCGTAATTTTTACTTTTGATAAAATCAGTCTTGTAATTTTTCTTTACTTTTAAGTACCAAGTGTTTCATATTGTTTATTACTTTAGTACTTTTCTAATAAATATTATTTAAAATGTATATTTTAATTTAAAATTAATATGCATTTTCAATGCTAAAATAATATAATGAGTGATATATTATTCAACTAACTACAATAAACTCACAAAAAAATTAAACTTACATGTATTTTTAATTTAATTAAGAATTAAAAGAAATAATTTTTAAAATAAATTTACAATATTTTTAAAAATAACCAATTAGTTAGATTAATAGTAAATCATATATAGAATAAATTTGTAATTGAAATTTAATATTATATTAATTTTTTTCATAAAATAATTATGATATTAGTTAGAATGGTACTAAACTATAAAAGAATGTGAAACACATGGTACTTTTTCTGAAAGAAACGAACTAAATAACATTAAGAGAGGCTATCACTAGCCAAAATATGTAGAATACAAGAAGGAGGGTGAAACCACTCCTGAAAACCAGCAGAGTAATAAGACTGTTGCGCCAACATATGGGCAAGCTCGTTGGCTTATCTTTTTACAAATTTGAATTGAATATTGACAAAGAACCAGAAAGAATTAAACAATCAGAAATAACCAAATCATAACTTGAAGATCTTAGTGAACCATGTAGACTGGATACCATAGACAAAGCATCCAATTCGATCACTACTTTATGAACATCAAATTTCTTCAACCACTGGAGGGCGTCATGAACACTCATTGCCTGGGCTTCACAAGGAGTGCAAGAACCAGTAAAAGGCAAAGAACTAGCAGTAATGAACAAACCCTCATAATCTCGCAAAAGAAAACCATAACCAATATGATTAGAATTAGAGAACACAGCAGCATCCACGTTTAATTTGACCCAACCAAATCATGGCTTAGTCCAAACAGCATCACCAACAGAATGAGAAGAGGCCTACTGCAAAGCTGCACTACATGTCCCTCGAACAAGACCCCACTGATATAAGTACCACCCAGCAGAATTTAAATGACATGAATAGGGTCACATACATTATTCCAAACTTTCTTATTACAGTTAGACCATAATGCCCAACAAATACACACAAAGAGTTTTGCATCTGCCACTGACAAGTGAGACAACATAATTGATAACCAATCAATAAGCGAAAAATTATAAGCAAAGATAATAGGAAAACCACATCTCATCCAAAAAGCCACTGCAATAGGACAATAGAATAACACATAAAGAGTAGTTTCCAAATCAACAGAACAAAGCGAACAGTTAGGAACAAAAGGAACATGACGATTGCAAAGTGCTGAACGAGTTGGGAGCACACCAAAAGCACAACTCCAGAGAAAGTTTTTACTTTGCCTGGAATAGCAAGTTTCCATAACTGAGATAAAAAATTACCGCCTCCACCTGTCACATGTCCCTGGATCAATCAATAATAGCTCTTGATAGAAAATATCCCTGTAGAAGATGAAAGTCATACCCATGCATCAACTACCATTTGTACACTTAAAGGGATTTCCATAATCAAAGCCCGATCTCTATGATTAAAAAGATGATTGATTACATCAACATTCCATTAACTTTAATCTTCCAAAAATAATGAAGACATAAGCGTAAATTAGATAGACATGGGCAAATCATAAGATACCATACCAGAATAAGGACAAGGCAACAATAGATCAGAGGTAATTGTTGCTGAAACACCATTACCAATACAAAATCGAGATCCATGACACATAATTGCCTACGTTGCAAATAAGCTACTCCATATGCAACTAGGATTTAATCCCAATTTAGCTTCTAAAAATGATGTTTGAGAAAAATAACGGCCTTATACAATTTAGAAACCAAAGAATTGGGCTTTATAACAAAATTCCAAGCCTACTTTGTCAACATAGCCAAATTAAACTTATGTAATTTCTTAAAACGCATTCCACTTAGAGATTTAGGCAAACACAAATAATCCCAGTTCTTCTACTTTATAGCTTTAACAGTCCGGCCACCACTACTCTACCATAAGGCATTCATAAGCTTCTCAGTATCCCTACAAATAGACTGAGGTAAAAGAAAAACATTTATTGCGTACATAAGCAAGGCTTGGGCAACGGATTTAAGAAGCACCTTTTTACCCACACGAGATAATTACTTTAAACTCCATTGTTGAATCTTCTGCCATACCCTGTCCTTAATAAACTATAAAACCTTTGTTTTCTTTCTATCAACAATCGAAGGAAGACCCAAGTAAGTAGTGACACTAATATCTTGTCGTATATTGAAATGAGCCGATATAGCAGTACGCAAAGCCATATTTGTATTAGCACTAAAGGACAGAGTAGATTTCGAGAAGTTGATTAATTGGCCAAATGTAGAGGCATAATCCTCAAGCACCTTGCTAATCTGAGAACACTTTTGAAAAGTAGCTCTGAAAAACATATATGAATTGTCGGCAAAGAAAAGATGACTAATAGAGGGAGCCATCCTTGCAATTCGGACACCATTAAAAGAACCACGAGACTCCAACCAACTCAATTTAGCACTCAAACATTCAACATATAATGTGAAAAGATAGGGTGATAGGGGATTACCCTGTCTTAAGCCACGAGAAGGAATCACAGGACTGATTCGAGTACCATTATGCAAGATGTCATACCTAACTAAAGTAACACAGCCCATAATTCTACCAAGAAAAGCATTAGAAAAGCCAATTTTTTCCCAAGACTCGATCCAAAAAAGGCCATTCAAGCCTATCATATGCCTTTGACATATCAAGTTTAAGGGCAACATAACTTGATTTTCCATATGTTTTACTTCTCAAATAATGATTAAGTTTAAGGCTAATATAAGATTATTAATAATTGATAGACTAGAGACAAATGCACTCTGAAAATCAGAGATTAAACAAGGCATAATTGACTTTAACCGAGTAGTTATCACTTTGGCCAATTTCTTGTAAAAAACATTACATAAGGCAATGGGACGAAGATCTGTCATGAATGCAAGCATTTTCTTTTTAGGAATAAGAGATAGCAAGGTATGATTCATAGACTAGATACAACTAGATTCAAACATGGTCTGACACCAATGAACAACATCTGATCCCATAATAGACCAGAATTATTGTTAGAACGTCGGGTTCAGCCCATCAGAACTAGGGGCCTTCTCAGGTTGCATAGAAAATACTGCTTGTCGAACTTCAAATGCAGTAATAGGAGCCAAGAGCAAATCATTTTGAGCATAAGAGATTTTAGGAGTTAAACAATCTTCAAAACCAATACTACCAGAGCCTGAACTGGTAAAAATATTGTCAAATAGTCAAGCATAACAGCCTGGATTTGATGATCTTCATATTGCCATTGACCATTAGCATTCTTAATTTTAGATATTTTATCGGATCAATGTTGAGCAGAAGCATATGTATGGAAGAAACGAGTATTAGAATCTTCATCTTTAAGCTAAAACTGTTTGGCTCACTGGCGCTAATAAAGTTATTGTTGGTACAACAATGATTCATACTCTTAAAGATAAAATTTAAATTCATTAAGCCCCTATAAATCTCTCTTTTTCCTAAGAGAATCCAAATGATGACTACAAGTAGATATTCTTTTTAAATCTTAAATTCCAATCACGACCCCAATCAAAGAGTTGTTGACAACAAAACTCCAATTTCGATAACAAACCAACACCTACATTACTAGTCCAACAAGAAGAAACCAAATCAGCACAAACAGGCACATGTAACCAAGAATTTTCAAACCAAAAATGCCTTATCAGAGGAAGAAACACTCGTTTGTTGAGAGTTAAGAAAATGGGCAGATGATATGAAGAATTGATGGACAAGACTTGTAAAAAAGCATGAGGAAATAATTGAAACCAATCTATCATAGCTAAGCCCCTATCCAGGCATTCTTCAACTCATCTCTCAATGCCCCGAGATTGTTCCCATGTGAAAGGATGTCCTTCAAAACCTAAATCGAACAAACTACAATCAGAGAGAGCATTTTGAAACCTAGACAACAACCACTGTGGATAAGACAAACCACCCCATTTTTCAGAAGAATGGAGAATACAATTGAAATCTTCAAGAATGCACCAAGGTAGTACAAATGATTGAGCAAGAGAACGAATTAATTGCCAAGTAACCCACCGATGACTCACTTCAGGGCAACTATAGAAACTCGTACACTGCCATTTACCAAGGAACTCATGAGTCACCGTGAAATCAATATAATTAGAGCAAGATCCCAAAACCTCAACCTGAACAGAATCCATCCATAAAAAGTGCTAATCCACCCCCATTACCAGTTTTATCCACTATAAAAGAATGTGAAAAACCAATTGTTTAATGACTCATAACAATCTATCAGTAAAGGCTAATGTTTCACTTAAGAAGAGAAGACTAGGCTTTTTAGAATAGACCAAGTCTTTTAAGACCCAAATTGTACGTGGGTTGGCTAGCCCACGACAGTTCTATAATAGACAATTCACGGGTCTAGGTGAGCCTAGAGACTAGGTCCTACCTCTTCTATAGTTTGTGATAAAGAGTCCAGAACCATATTGACTGGCCTAAAGACAAAAGAGTCAGTGCCCAAATAAATAAGCAGTTGTGTATCATGAACTTCCTTACTAAGGTTTGCCTTCCTATGCCTTTTCCCATAAAAAACAACCAACTCGTCCACATCATTAGATGAATAACCAATGGGAACAGTTGTAGGAGTCAGAGGCTTAAACAAAATGGTTGTGACACCGCCGTCAATTACGTTGGTCTTGCCATGCTCTGAAACAAAGATTATGTTTTGGAACATAGTTCCACCAAAAATGGCAGGGACTGAAACTCCATTGTTAATCGGCCGCTCAGTGGATGGCAAATCTGGCAAAGCAGAACCAATATCATCCTTCAACCATTTCTCACCAATATTCTGAGTACGCCGGAGAGGTGTGCAAAGCCAAGTGCCAAAAGGCTTATTCTCTAATAGCTCTTTATTCTGAAAAGCAAATTCACAAAACCGATCAGAATGACCAATTCTCCCACAAACAAAACAAAATGTAGGCAACCTCTCATATTTAAATTCAATCCATCCTCAATCTGAGCCTTCAAGTTTGATGCACATTTTTCTCTATAAAGAGTTACGTACATCCAATCTGACACAAATATGCAAATGAGCCAAATACTGGTGAAGTTCAGGGCATCAGCATCAATGAAAGTACTTATAGAATCACCAATACATTGTAACACCGTAGCTGATCGGAGTCCCGGTAAACTTATACCCAAAAGTTAGCATAGCAAAACTCCATATCTTCTGGTGCAATCTACCCATCAAAAGGACACAAAATGAGCAAATGTTGGTCAAAAGACCAAGGACCATGAGTAAGCACACGCTCCAAGTTGAGATCAAGAAAAAACTAAAAAGAAAATATTTGATTGCCCAAATCTTTAACAATGATACCACGAACTGGTCGCCAAATAGAGGCAAAAGTGTTTTTCATGGCAATAAAATTCACAAGTCTGTCAGTCAGAAACTTTCCCATAAGACAAAGTGCACTATTAAGGTGCACACCCTGCACTTCAACCACTTTAATCACCATACCATTTCCAACAAACAATCCCTCATCAGAGTGAGAATGTTGTTCCTGGACTTGAAAAAAATCACAAGACTGATTTTGTCAAACGACAATACTATAGGAATCAAAATTGTACTTATCCCTTAAATATATTAAAATATTATATATATATATATATATTTGTCTAAATCATTGGTAATTTTAAATTTACTAGACTTTAGCTAATCTAGTTTGACCTGTATAAGATCATAAAAACATAAAAAATCTTCTAAAAAACTAAAAAATATATTTTTTTTAAATAAATGAATAAAGTTGAATACACAAATTGTAAATTTGATTTACCAAAATTCATTTGGGTCATGATATTTTACCAAAATTTGATATTCTATTTTTAAACACTAAAATTCATTTCTAGAAATAATTTTAGTCGTTTGGTAAATTTTCATGAAATGCATTTATTTATTTATATGAATGAAAATTTTTTAAATTATTAACACTAAGAAATTTATTTTATTTCTAAATGAATTTCAAGTAAAATTCATTTTGAAATGAATTTCAAATTTATTTAAATCAAACATATTTCATTAATAAGCATTGATTTAGTTTCAAAAAATTAAAAAATTCAAATTCAAAATAAAGTTTATAAAATTTTTATTTAAACCAAATATATTGACTTGAATTTACAAATAAATTTCACAAAAATTTATGAAATTCATTTCAACCAAACAAATCCTAAATTTCAAAACAATTTGAAAGATTTTTTTCCCAAAAGAACATTGTCGTCTTGCTCAAACGACATGCCATTTAGCTTGAAGAAAAATTAAAGAAACGGCAAAAGAAAGCGCTGCGTTTCAAGCGCAGAGAGCACACACCGCCTGGAGCCTGGAGGGTATTTGCTAGGGTTTTTGGAGCGAAAAAGGGTTATGGTTTACAGTTGCATCTATCACCGATGATTTAAACCTAATTCAGAGCTTTCAAAATTCTCCGGCTACGAGACGATCGCACCGCGCATCTCCTACTCCATCGGTTTCGCTGCAAAAGGTCTTCTTCTGGTAAAAGGCTAATAAATTTCATTTCACAATGGGGAGAGCAAAAAAAGGACCGAAATTTGCAGCAATGAAGAAGATAATCACCAAAAAAGCAATCAAAAAGTGAGTGCTCTTTTTTACAATTTCATTTGCTGTGTTATTAATGGTCTATGCAAGTATCGATTTGTTGTTTAATTCTGTGTTTAGTTACAAAGAAGAGGTTTTGAATCCTAGGAAAAAAGATCAGTCCAAGGACAAGCTCCCCCGAAATGTGTAAGCCTCCATTAATTTTTTTTCATGTAGAGTTTTTGAAGTTGAAGGTTTATTGTTGATAAGTTTGTTTTGATTAATGTCAATTAGGCCACAAGTGTCTTCTGCCCTTTACTTCAAATACAACACTGCGTTAGGGCCGCCGTACAGAGTGTTGGTGGATACCAACTTTATCAATTTCTCTATCCAGAATAAAGTGAGTATGGTCAATCTGATTTTGCTTTGGTTTTTTTTGTGCATTAAGCTAGATGCAAAAGTTTGATCATTTTGATTATTGTAAGAGAATAGAAATCTCAAAATGTCGAAATGAAGTTGATAATTTTGGTAATTTAGAGCTGATTTCCGGTACTTTCGAAACATACAAGTTCTTAATGGATGGTTTGCGTTCGGTGGTTCATTACTTGTACTCTGAATTTTTATTCTTTTATTGTAGCTCTTTCAACTCATTTTCTCCATCTTTCTTGTTCGCATGTTGGATTGCAGTTGGATTTGGAGAAGGCAATGATGGATTGTTTGTACGCGAAATGTGAGTTTTGGAGCTTTTTTTTTTTGTTTCTTTTTAAATGCTACACTGGTTTTAACCTTTTACTGCTTGGTCTTTGTTCTAGGACCAAATAATGACGCAAGTTTGATCTATTCTTTCTCTGATTTGATTGACATATTTCTCTTTTTCATAATTTAAAGGTACACCTTGCATCACAGATTGTGTGATGGCAGAACTTGAGAAGCTAGGTCAGAAATACCGTGTGGCTCTCAGGTATTTTATTATGTAACTTAGTTACTCCTGTAAAAACTTTCTGATGATCATTATTTTATCTGTTTTGCATTAGGCAGTGAAAGCTCTTTGATGTATCATGTATGTGGTTGCAAGTGTCTGCTTTTGTGGTTGATGTCTTCCTAATTTAATATGGCACTGCTTTTCTTTTTTTAATTCTAATGTGTCTAAAATTAAACTTTTTATCTTATTTTTTGAAATTGTACATCTCCATCACTCATCCTAATGCATTTTATAGTCCAACAACTGATTTACATGAATTTGAAATCATTAGCCTTGGTTAGAATTATTATCATAATTCTTTTTATGTCATCCACATAATTTTCTGCATTTTGTTTTAATAGGATTGCTAAGGATCCACGTTTTGAAAGACTGCCCTGTATTCATAAAGGGACTTATGCTGATGACTGCATTGTTGATAGGGTTACGCAGGTAAGGTTCCCTGCTAAGATCTTTCCATGATTTTTTTGATTCAATTTTATCATTATCTTAAAAGTTTCCCCTTTTAGAGACCAATTCTGGGAGTCAACCGTTAAACTAAGCATTACAATTTATGGTTATGAAACGTTGAAAGATGTTTAGCTTCTGTTGTCTTCCATATCTGTGGCTGCTTGTTTTTTGCCAAATTTGTTTATTACATTTTATGAGTATTCTGTAGTATGTTTGTTCATGATTTCACTGTAATTGATAACATATGCATCTACAAGTGGCCTTGACTTACATGAACCATTTTTGTTGGAACAGCATAAATGTTACATTGTTGCTACATGTGATCGAGATTTGAAACGAAGGATACGCAAGGTACCTTAAAGAATAAAATATTTCCAATGCATTCAAATGATATTGAGTTTCAATATGAAGTCTCTTGTTTACTTGCAGATCCCTGGTGTGCCAATTATGTATATCACACAACACAAATACTCTATTGAGCGGTTGCCTGAAGCAACCATAGGTGGAGGTGAGCCCTTTGTTGTGAAGCATGCCTTTACGATTGAGTGATTATGTATGAAAGTTAATCTGGCTGAAATGGCATGAAGCCATTGTTATATCTGCAAGAATATGAGGGTTCATTGTGTTCCTTCTTGGGAGTTGCTTATTTAGTTTGATGGTTGTTGTTTTTGAAATGGGTTGTTTGCAAGGATTTTTTTTTTTTTTTGACTTTTTGCTTGCTTTATTTGCAGCTCCAAGGTTTTGAGACATATTGCAAAAAGAGGAGATTAGAAAATGTTGTCACCTTTAATGAGCTGAGCTGTTTCTTTCCTTCAAAACATAGCTAAAGAAATTGGGCAATAGGTCTGTAATAGTTCCAATTGGTACTTGACATTTTGCTTTACTGTTCTATAAATTTTATCGCCATCAAGTTCTTTATGCCTTTTTACTGCCTGTTCAATTCTAATGCTATATAATGGTTTAAAGCCTGATTTATGAAATGCATCTTTTCTGCATTTAACATTCCTATTGGTGATCAGAGGGTTATCCACATATTGAATGCATGCAGGCTGCAGCATAAGTTAACGTTGCCTGTTCAAAATGTGGGTGCAAATGTTGCATCCCTTCAGGCCCCTTGAGCACCCATTTTTATGACAGGTTTAGCTGTAGGTTAGCTGTTATCCAGATCCTATTTGCACTGGATCAAATGACTGCAACGTCAACCTTGACATGTCCTCGACCAATAATTTGAAGTAACATCAAATGGGTACATCAGAACTGTCAAAGACACGGTTCTTGTTCTTGGTTAGCAGTTCAACTGGAGTTCTCTGCTCAAAATTTCACATCACGAGAGAGGTGAATTATTATGATGTAGTGGGAAAGGATAATGACATGGAGCGATAAAAATAACGAGGCAATCAATTCAGCTTATTAGACATTAGCTGCACGCATGATAAATGATAATGGTCTGCAACGATTTTGACGTTTCAAAATCATAGGACAGCTTTGCTGACACAAAAACCATCTTCGCCGGCAATTCATGTTGCCCATCTGTTGACCCTTGGTGATATTATCCACTCAACAGTTGGTGCACCTACTAGATTATTCAAGGTGATAGCGATGCGTACCATGTTTTAGGATAAAATTCATCTGACGTTATACAGACTTTAGTGGGAATTAAAGATATGAAATCATAAATCTGATTCCAGACGCCTTGGTTTGGGTGATAAGCACCCCTCACATTGGTGCCACCCGTGACTGGTCGAACCCCATGAGCTCTCCCTCTTTTCTAACATATACTAACATTAACAGATACTAATATACTAATGCTATCTCTGTTTAAGAAAAAAAAAAGACATGAAATCATGTCAAATAGCTAACATTCCACCACACTTAAAAACTTACATGTCAAACATGCGCACAGTCAGATGTTAGTTTTATATAATATGGTTTAGTGATTAAAAGACTGTTCGTCTATAGCAAATATGGAATTGGAGACATTTGATTGCAAAGTGTTGCAATTTTTTTTCTATAACAAGAGAAACAAGGATTTCAATTTTCACAGAATTATGCTTAGAAAAAAGAACTAAAAATACAATGGTTTCAATATTCTTGATGATGAGCATTTGAAAGGCTTTCAAAGAATTGCTTTCTGTGAGCTTCAACCAACATAAATGTACATCAAAGGCAAAGCAGAAGGGAAACCCATTTCTTAGAAACACAGTGATGCAATTAAAAAAAATGTGAACTAGCTAGAGAGACATTATCACAAGTGATATATTAGGGCTTAGGGTTACTATTAATATACATATATATATCAACCGACACAAAGGGGCAACACTTCCATATTCTAATGGTTGAAGAAAGAACTTTGCAGTGTAAATAACATGGCATCCTAAGGAAGTTTTTCGGGCAACAAGGACAAGAGAAAGTGGTGAGGAGACAGTAAGGATTAAAAGAAAGCCTTGTAGATGATCGCTGCTGCTATCACAACTCCATATGACCATGTTCTTGTTCCTTTTGGAGACAAATTTCTTGGGTGTTAATCCTACACAAATAGAAAACAACCATTGTTTTTTCCATATACCAACTCATTAATTTTTGTTTGTGCCCCCTTCTACATCTTTTTGTACCTAGCAACCATGAATTATACATCGACATTTAAAAAACAAAATAAACGTTTCATCTACTACAATATCAAAGTCATAACACACACGCACGCCTCTGTATATCCTACACTGGGGTGTGGGGAGGTTGTGCAGGATGTGTGTCATGATACCATGTCGTATGATAAACAAGAACTCATGAACATGCTCAAAATCAGCCTGTCTTTCAATTATTTAATATTAATAAATATTTGTGGTTCATCTATCGAAATAAAAACCTACATAAATTAAATTGATGTCTCAAATATATAGGGATAGTGGGTCATCAAGAATTAAAATTTAAGGTGCTCTACAAATATAGTTTATGGTCACGGACTATTTATAAAATGCATGCTGGTATTATAATATATAGTGATGATTTATAGAGTTGATGTTGATTGAATTGAGACTAACAAAGAAACTTACGTAACTTTTGATAGCTCGAAGATAGGCATTGGCATTAAGATTGTATAATAAAATGTGCAATTAAATTTGTGGGTTCCTCCAAGGTGTAGTAAAGCTGGGTGCAGACTGATGTCCTTCAACATCCATCATCATTTCATGGTGCTTGCTAGCTAGCTAGCCATTGTTGTGGGTTGCAATGTCAATGTAATTTTGAGAGAGCCAGCTGTATTCTGCAATCATTGTGACATCATGATAAGTTTGAGATGGATAAAGAGAAAGATATGTTCTTGGATCTTTTTCTATTTCAATTTACTTTTTGTTTTTCCCCTAAAGAATCTTCATTTATCAATAGGAATGGAACAATTAAAACTCCACTATAATTCTTTTAAAGAATATAATATGTTGTCCGCAACTATTTGGTCTGTTAGCTAAAGTTTCCACTACAAATATCGGAGGATATTAGATTCAAGACTTTGTGTTCTTATTGTTGTTTCTCTTTCTTTAATGTAGGAAAAAAAAAAAAGATATGTTATACTTATAAAATTTTAATTGTTCAATCAAAATGAATAGTTATTAGTTGGTAACTAATTTTTTTTAAATTTAAATTTATATCTATTTATATATTAATAAACTAATAAAAATTAAATTAAAAAAATTTTAATAAATTATACTCTGTATGATTTTCTATTTCTTCATTTAGAGGTTATCTAAATATAAATTTTAATATTAACAATTTTTAGGTTCAGCTGGTAGAGAGTTATTCTCGTTTGAGGTTAACTATAATTTTAATATTATAGTTGCGTCAAGTAATTGTTGTAAGATTTTTACCGCCCTTATAATCTTACTAAGAATGAATCAGATTAGTTAGAGTCCAGTAGACTCTAAATACTGATAGTTTAGACAAAAATAAAAATACATTATAATTCATTAAAATTAGAAGTTAGTTTGATATTTTTTTATATATTTTAAATATTTATTCTCTTAAAATATTTTTCTAAAAAAACATATTTCTAGATTCATTTTTTCAAGGAAAAAAATTTCATAACTTTTTTTATAAATTATTCAAAATTTTTTTTAAAAAAATGCTTTCAACATGAATTGAGGCCTTAAAAGAGTAACAAACAAAATAAAGAATTTATTGGGCGTCTTATCTAAATGAATCTAAAGCTAAGGGTTCAAATATTAGTCGGGCTGGCTTTAGAAGAGTTGGGCCCGTTAAAAAGAGCCGTATCGGTTACTCGGCTTAGCCTTTTACGCCATTAAAATATCTTTTCTTCATCACTTTGAAATTACTATTTAGCTCCAAAATCCCATGCTTCCCGCCGGCCACCGCACTTCAAACTCCAGCATCATCGTGATGGTGACTTCCACCTTATCAACCTCTTCCTTAATTCACAACAGACTGCTCCAATTTCCATCCTCATTTTCACCTAAATCACGGTGCAGGCAAGCATATCTTTGATTTCGCTGTTTCTTTTTCAATTAATTAATGATTTTTTGTTAGCTAAATTTGATCAACAGGAAACTCATATCCAAGAAACCTAATCAATTTCCGGCAATCTCCTCCGATTACTCTTGCTTCGAAGTAAGTTTCATTGATGTCTTCAATTTTATAATTGCAGTTTCAGTTGATGATTAGTTAGTTAGTTAATTGAATAATTAAAGTATGATTATGCAAGTATTGATGTCGTGTTATCTGTTAATCTATAAGGTTAGGGATGTTACATATAGGCCACCTGGGACTCAGTTCAATCTTTTAAATGGAATTAGTTTTTCTCTTCCAGAGAAAAGGTACTAACTTTTTAATATCAGAGAAAGAGGATTGTGTATTTATTTTATGTTTGTTTGGCTAAATTTTTATTTATTTTTGTTTACTGTTTCAGTTTCGGTCTGATATTTGGACCGAGTGGGAGTGGAAAAACTACTCTCTTGCAGGTTGATTTTTTTCCTTTTTTTTTTTCTTGCAGGTTGTTACTTGTATCACTCTTGAATTTTTTTTTTATTTGGTTATGCTCTTGCTGGCAGCTTCTTGCACGGCTAAGTGAACCAACATCAGGTTCTATTTGCATCCAGAGATATGGGAATAATGGCAGTCCGTGTCAATCTCCTAGACCATTAGCTCCAGAAAGAGTTGGTATTGTATTTCAGTTTCCTGAGAGGTATTCTACTGTGATTTGAAATTCATGCTCATTGCATTTGTTTATGTTTTCACTGGTTTTGAATTTGTAAACTGGGTTATCAAAGTAAATGCCGTTGAACTTTTTAAATATCCTTGGGGATTTTTTGGCCAATTTCTCTTATATTTTTTCAAAAAACAAAGTTACAAGTGTTGTTTTTGTGATCTTGCATTTTGTTGAAGATTGAAAGAGATTCCTTCTCATATGTTAGGCTTACTGTTTTGCTATCCATTTCTTGTCATTTAGTTATAGATTAATGTAGGTTTGACCAAATAACGCTATGGATCTATCTTTCTCACTTTTGTGAGTCTGATGATACAATATTCGTTTTGTGCTAAAGCGTCTCCAATAATCCTCTATGAGTGTGATGTCCTAGCCTAATCTGTGAAATCATGTTCTATTTTCTCAGTGTTTCGTATGATTTGCTTCTAATGTTTCTTTTTTCTTGCTAGGTATTTTGTGGCGGATACTATACTTGATGAAATCATTTTTGGGTGGCCGAGGCAAAAGAGCAGCCTTCAATTAAAGGAGCATCTTGCTTTGAATCTTCAGAAAGCTATTACTTGGGTACAACCACCATTTTTCATTTAAGCAATACTTCAAAAATTCTTCTTCTCCTCTTGATTCATGTATGTGACTTGGCATGCATTTTTGGGTCTTGTTTGTAATGTTGCATGCTGTTTCCAATCCCGTGTCAGGTTGGATTAAATGGGATCTCCCTGGAAAAAGATCCTCACTCCCTTAGTGGTGGCTATAAGCGTAGGCTTGCTTTGGCAATCCAACTAGTAAGTGCTTATATTGATCTATACTTTAATTTTATTTATTTGCACACTTTAACCTAGAAGTCATAATATTTGATTCTTGCATTTGTTGTCATTAATGGCATGATTTCAATCTTGATGTTCAGGTACAAGTCCCTGACCTTTTGATACTGGATGAACCCCTTGCAGGCCTTGGTATGAGGTCCTTTTTTCCTTCTTGTTTTTTTGACAGTTTATACACAAAAATCTGGTAGAGACTAATCAATAGTCAAGCCTGACTTCTGCATTTTCCTACAGCTTTGCTCTTTTGTTCTTCTTTCCTACATTGACTTCAACTATCTACACTTGCTCTGGGTTCTATCTAACATCATAGCCAAACGACTGGCTATAGTTGCTGGTTAAAAATTTTTTCTGATCGTGTTATAAATTTTTCTTTTATTCTCTTATTGGTCATCAGCAAACAGCAATATGGAGCTTCTCAGCTTCACAACAGCTGTAACAATTTCGAAGCTCTGGTCCAGGGTTTAGACCCTTTAACACCCCTTAGGAGGGGAAGAATGCAGCATCTTTCTGTCAAGGCTAGTTGCGTTACTTTAGTTCAGAGTAATTTAGCTAAGGTTTAATTGAGCCTGTAGGTTGCAAATTGTTGAAAGGAATACTTATACTGGGACCTATATTTTTTCTTAAGAATTTAAGAATCAGGTGTTCCTTTAGGATTTATTGCATTACATAGTTTCTTCATTTTTTCCCAAAATGTTGCAATAATTATGTTGTATATATTGTCTATGCTGCTTTGGAGACCAGATTGGAAGGCACGAGCAGATGTTGTAAAGCTTTTAAAGCAGCTAAAGCAAGCATTGACTGTACTTGTTGTTAGTCATGATCTCAAGTAAGCATAAAAAACTCTCAAGATATTCCATTTTAGTTTTTCCCTTGTATGCTGTTTTTGCATTTTTTTTTTTTTTTGGTAGTGACTGATGAAATTTGTTACTGCAATGACTCATGAAATTTTTTACTATATTTCTAATTCTTCTATTTCATAAATTCATAAAAATAAGGCATATAGGTTCGTTGTAGGTGTATTAATATTCGAATAGAAATTGAATGGCAATCCGGTGTAGTTCCCATAATCTATGAACATTTCTACCAATTTGCTAAAATCTAACTGTAACAGTTATCTGCATTTGTTTTTCTTCCTCCACTAGGATACATATTTACTTTGCTAGTTTTCATGTGTTGGGAAGATTCTTACATAATAAAAATTGAGAAGATAGTGTAATTCTTTAAGCCTAGAATTCACAAAAAGCATGTCATTTGTTCTTGTGATTATTAATTTTCAAGCAAATGAAGTGCATCTTCTGTTAGCACATATATTCACCACGATATAAGACTTGGGCTTTATGAGCGCTTGGCAGAATACCTGTTGAGGAGATAAATCATCAAAGCTTTTAAAATCATGTCAATTGTGTCAAAAGGTGATGCCTCTTTACAAAACCGGGTCCATATCCTTAAACCCTAATGCCTTGTTGCATATAAGTTTTAGTGTTTGGTGAAACCATCTAGGTTTATATTAACACCATTAGAACCTGATAGACTACTGAATAGTCCTGACAGAGACAAAAATTCGGAATTTTTCAATCTTTCTTCCAAAGAAATAAGAAAAGACAAAAGGATAAATGATGCAGTTTTTATACCTCCATGTAGTTGCTGTAGCCCCTCCTGGAGGTAAGGAGCTATGCACAATGATTGTTCTTCTATTAGACACTCTAATTGTTGGACACTCAATAGGAAATTTCAAGTTTTTGGTACAATTGTTTGCATTATTTTTGTATTTTTTGAGGCTTTTCTATCAGTTTACTAATTTTGCTGCGAGAACCCAGATTTCTATGTCAAATGATGCAATTCTTATATATAATTTCTTTAATGATAATGTCTAATGTGATGGCATACTAAACCTAGTCTATCTAAATTTTGTCATATGTTGTTGAACTTAACCAAGATTGCTTTCATTCATAACTTCTATAGCCAGCAATATTTAACCTTAAATTTGTCTTACATAGGGGTGTAATTGAGTTGAGTTGAGTCAACACGGTGCCAGACTTGAGCTTTGCTCGATCTTAGAACTCGAATCTGAAACTCGACTTGAACTCGATCGAGCTTTATTTTCAAAACTTAAGCTTGACTTGATTAAATAATTCTTGTACTCGAGCTGGACTTGGTTATTTAAAAAATATATACATTTTTAAGTATTCAAGCTTGACTTGAGTTCTAATTCAACTTGGTTCAATAAGATATTTTTGTAATTATATTAAAACAAAAGGGTAAAATGATAAATATGCACAAGTTCAATTAGGCTCATGTAAATATGAAGGAGCTCAAGATTGACTCGACAACCTACTAGCTCGAGCTCAAGCTCAACTCGATAATAATTAAGTCAATTTCAAATTTTTTTTAAGTTGATCCTGAGCTCAAGCTCGAGATCAAGCTCAACTCAATAATAATTAAGTCAATTTCAAATTATTTTTTTAAGTTGATCATGAGCAGTTCGCGAGCCGGCTTGACTCAATTACACCCCTAGTCTTACGACACTATAACATTTATTTGCTCATTTGTTCTCTTTAATATTACGCAAATTGTACTCATTTATTAATGGAACTATTGGTGTCTCTTTTAGGGAGTTAACGACTCTAGTTGATCATTCTTGGAGGATGGAGATGGGCGGGTATCTAAAGGAAGAACTGCTTCCAGTATAACAAGAGACTCTACTATTGCTACCTTATCAACATTTGATCTACAAGGTTTGGCTCATTATTTACTCTGAAAATGGAAATGGTTGGAACTAGGGATCCATTGAAGAGAATTAGAACAAATTTACTTATCTGGCTAACAGAATCCTGATTCCTCATGATGTTTACTTATTGGCATGGATACTAGTTGTAGACTGTAGACTGTAGATACATCTATTTCAACCCACTCTACCATCATTACAGATTTTTATTTCTAAAATAGCTTCAACAAGGTTTTAGTCAGTTAAATTAAGTGGGTTAATTGTCTGCACGAATGCATTGGCTTTGTACTGGCCTAATAGAGAATGAAAAGAACCAATAACGACATCAATAACTCACTGCAACAAGTTACACTTACATGCATTATGCTTATCATATAACTTGTGCTTATGTGGATTAATTGTTGCTTAGTTTAGCCTAGTTTAGCTGGTAGTTGTTATTTACCTTAGTTCACTAGATATGTTGATTCTTGTAATTGTTTAAAGTTTTCAAATAGACATAAAATAGGGAAATGGAAAAGGCATGTATTTATACTTTGAAATGTAACACAATTTCCACATTCTTCTCTCAATTGGTTGTTTTCCTTCTCTCTAACTTTCCATCTCAAGTTCTGCCTTATCTCTTCTTGACAACTCTTTTTATCTTCTTCTATATCTGTTATGTCTGCCATTTATTATCTCTCTGGTTGTGATCCATAATTCAAGGTCATAACAGGCTGAACAATGCTTTCCTAGCTAATCTAACAAATATGCTGCATAGCATCAAATTATATTAGTACTGAAGAAGCTTCCTGAAGCTGCAAAACCTTATTGAATAAAAGAAAATAGTGTGAAATGCTTATATAATAAGGCCTATTGGTGGGAAAAATTTAAATGTTTGTGGCATTTTGTAATTTCATTCCAACTTTCTAATTTTGGCTAAAATGTTCTGATTTATCAAATATTTGACAATTTTAACACAAATCATTATTTGGTCAAAATTAAACAAAAATGTTGATGTGGTATCATGTAAAATGTCAAATTTCCCCTTCTTAATTTGCTAATTCATAATATTCTATTAATATAAAAAATCCAAACATTTAAAATTTTTAGCGATTTTATCCTAACTTTAAATTTTGATAAAATATTTTAATTTCGCCAATTTATTTAATTTTCATACATTTTAAATTAAATAAAAATGCGGACATAATAATAAAAAAATTACAATTATTCTTGAGAAATTGTTAAATTTATAATTGATTAACATTATAATAATTTTAAAAAATTATTATTCTTAATAATTTAAAATTTTTAAGTGTTTCATAATAATTGAAAATAGTTAAAATATCTAACTTTAAAATGAAAAGAAAGTTTATCATATTTTACTATATATATACATACATGCACACGTATATAATTTTTAAAAATTTATTAAAACAATGGTAATTAATAAATTTAAAAATTTATTGCATTCGAATTTAGTTTTTGAATTATCACGTCAACACTTTTATTTAATTTTAATCAAATAATTTAAATTTTAAAATTTAAAAATTGGTTAAAATTTGAAAATTGGTTAAAATTGCCAAAATTATCAAAGTTTAGATTTTTTATGCCAATAGACTTTTATAGATTTTACAATACAAAGGGTAAATTTGATATTTTATAGGTGTCATTTCAGCATCTTTTATTTGATTTTGACCAAATACCTATTTGTGCTAAAATTGCCAATAATTGGTGAAATTGAGACATTTTTACCAAAATTAAAAAAGTTGGGAAAAAATTGTAAAATTCCATAAATGTTTGGATTTTGCCCACTAATAGGCCATATAATAATTAATTACTAGAAGAGTAACAAGGATTATTGTCAACTGCTATCTCTAGTTTCGTACAGAGGCATAGAGCTGCAGGTGTTTACAATACTTGAATTCATTGGTGGAACCAGGGGGCCAAGGAGGGGGCATTGCCCCCATCCCACTTTTTATAAAATAAACTTAATAATATATGTATAATTTTTTTTTTGAGAAAAAAATTTAGAACTTTGCCCCTGCCCCCTGCTTAAAATGTTGGATCCGCCTACTGCTTGAATTAGCCCTATTGGCGAGCATTAGTGGTGATTTTCGTTGGCTAATCAAAGTTGTGGGTGTAAAGAAGTGTCTTAGCTTACTTTAGATGAAGTGGAAAATGGCAAGTAACTAAGGTGAGTGAGAGGAAACATCAACAAGGAAAGGCTCTAGTTTACATCCGCAATTTATAGGTTAACACAAAACGGGCGGGAAAACAAATCCTAGGAAGTTTTGGATTGCTGTGCCTCTCAGCTTCCTCCCAGCAAGCCCTTCCTTTTTATTGTTCTTTCACAAATTCCTAGATCTTTTTTTTTAAAAAAAAATTCTGGAAAAAATTGTTTTGTTTTAGCAGCCTGAACTTTCAATTATTGATTAACAAATGCTTCTAAAAGCTTTTAGATACTCCTATAGTATTTACCAGTACCAGTTTGGCTGAGATCTGATTTGGGATCCAATATTTTTGCTAGATTCTCCTGTTCTAATCCGGATCAATTACTTGTTCATGGAAACTGAATAGCTCCTCAGAACGCAAATGACACTCACAAATAATTCAAACCACGTCTGCAAATTAGGTATATTACATGACACTTCATGCTCACAACCTTTTTATTGTACAGGAAAAAAAAGATGGATACCTCATTCTCCTTCCATCTTTAGTTTTTCACTACATAACTTACAAATACACAAGAAAATAGTTGATATCATTGAACACCATGTTCTACATATGTTTTCTCTTCTTTGTTACAGCTCCAGCACCAAGTCTACAAGTCCAACATTACAAAGGGATCAGATTCATGCATCCATAACCCTAAACTGTATCTTGGGGATGACAATTTGTTCAACAGTGCATTTTTCTTTTTCCCTTTTTGTTTTGTTTAGAAAAATGAAACTCTTTATTAGCAATTAGTAATGCAGTTGCATGGAGTTGACAATAGAATGATAACTACTATCTTTAATAATTGGCCTCAATAGTCAATACCCAGTTTATTTATCCAAGAACTGCAAATTAAGTCTGCAAGTTGATACTGATGAAATGTACTTGAAATGGGTCCTAACAATTCTTTTTCCTTTTTCTTTGCTCTAAGAATTTTCATCAATGTATGTGGCACTTCTTTGCAATCCGTCATTTTTTTAAAATTTACTCATAATTCCAAATTATGTTTTTCATGGTGTTCAGGGAAAAATGTGAAAAAATATACGCAATCTCATAATGTGATTATGTATAATACCAAAGACCAGCTTATATGTTTGTGCACTGTGACATTAACAGTTTGATGAAGAAAATTGTAACGTTTTGCTAATATATTTGAATATAATAGGGGAGCGTAGTATTCTTTTGCATTGCTAGAAATGTGTTTTTAGTAATTAAATATAAGTTATTTTGTAATTATTGGTTGATATGTGGCAACCCCAACTAGTTGGTCCCAGGGGTTAGTTGAATTAACATCATATGCTTTATTCATGGTAGTGGTTTTGACTGGTATTTATCAGTTGACAACTTAACTTAACACAATGGTTTTCTTTGTGTTTTTCAACAGTACCTTAGGACATGGATGTTAGAGTAAAGGGAAAGTTCAGATTTAGCTCTTTCACACTTAAAGGAGAGAGTGGTTTTTTAATGTCATTTTAGCACCGCGAGGTTTAATATTTTGGAATTTTGTGCTACCGTTGCCAAATTCATACCTATGTGGTGCATATGTACCCTAAAATGGCAATTAGACTTGTCCATTTATCATACAATAGCTACTTAGCTACATGGATGGTTAGAAGTCATCAAAGTAATGTTCACAAATTTCTTTTATCATATATAAATGGTTTAATACTTTTGCAGTCCCTTGAACTTGACACACTTTGTTAGTTTGCTTCCTTAACTTACAAATTGACCATTTTAACACTTTAACTGCCTAAGATATGAGTTATAAACATTTTTTAGTTAGTTTAGGTATCTAAATAATTTCATTTCAATTTATAAAATACCATTTAAAAACCTAAAATAGCGTGGAAAGTGTTGATAACACTTATTTTTAGCAAATTCAGGTGTATAAATGGTCATTATCTAAGTTGAGGGGCAAAGGGGGTAGATTGATAAAAGGTGCCAAGTTCATGGAGTTGTAGATGTCTTGAGCCTATATAATTTATTGTTAAAAAAATGCATCTTTTAGGTCTATTAAAGATTACATCTTAAGTATTTTGTTTTGTACAATGAGTTATTGCTTATTTTACATCACGTGTATTATTTAAATAAACCTTGATACTAGTCAAATTCTTTCTGAAATGACCATAGACTAAATCTTGTGATATGAAAATGGTAAAACACATATCCTCAATTTTCAAATGCTAAAGCATAGGGTTCATTTTGAACTTTTCCCAATAATGAATGTTAACTTTTAGTGGATATTTTCTGCAAGCTACTCTACAGTTTTGTACTTAATATATCACATGTTTTGATGGAGTTCTTTTGTCTAGCTATTAAATAGATATATTGTGCCTGCCTTTAGCATCCATCATAATATTATTGCCAAATGATAAGATCACTAAAATTTCTTTCCATTTAGAGTTCCTTAATATGTTGTATCAATAGTGAGTTAATGACCCGCAATTAATACATTTGTGTTTCTGAATGTGATCATGCCTATGAACATAAGAAACATGTGCTTACTTTGATGCATCTGTAACAAATGATTGACAAAGTGTATTACTCAGCAATCCAAAATAAAAATAAACTGATGCATATGTAATATGTTTAATGAAAAGTCGAGAGTTGTGATTACTCACAGTCTGCATCTGTTTTGATCCAGTATTCCCCATTTCCACTTGAGTTACTGCCACTCAGACCATAATGAGATTGATTAAAATTGTTCTTATAGCATTGTATTTCTTCCATTGACTTGGATCCTGGAAGAAACTTCCTGTTGTCCTCATCCTGGTGCACCAGGTCTGCAATTTGATGCATAGTTTTCTTAATCTTCTCATTTGACTCATTAACCTCTCTCTCAGCTGTTGGGTTTTCAGGATGAACTTTCCTGTGAAACATTCTTAGGACCTGCATGCCAAAGTTGAAGAAAATCAGAACTCCTGTGGAAAATACATCATGTAATTTCTTTTTTGCAATATTGGGTGTTGTTATACCTACTTGAAAGTCCAATATGATGGATCCTAAATGGTATTATAGTGATGTTGGATTTATTGTCTAGTGGAAACTTTTATTGAAAATTCTATTGCTTGGTCATGAATACAGGTAATATGACAGTGTAAATTGGTGATTCACAAAGTAGTTATGAACAAGTAATTTGTAATTTAAGCTCTAGACAAGATAGCATATATTTCTTTTCTCAAGCTGGCCACTGTTTATTCATCCATCAACTGTTTTCTTTTGTAAAGATTCCTTTAATTAAGATGAAAAATTGTAATAAATCTGTGCCAATCCATTCTTCCAATTTGCAATCAGTTTTCTAGATGTTCTGATAGCAGGACCAAAAATAAATAAATAAATTGTCATTTAGCATATTTGACCATAGATCATCTGACTATAGTAATGCTGATCACAGGATCATATGTGGAGCCACTGGATCTTTTTTATCATGTTTCTTAGGAAATCTAGAGCTGGACGCACCTTATTAAGCTTCTTCTTAGTTGAAACAGAATTGGTATTGTGACTGGAAGATGATGCAGGATTTTTTGACGAAGTGTAAAACTTTTGTAGTATTTTTTTGATTAGGTGTTTAGCAGGTTTATGTGCTTGCTTGACATGCATCTCCCCTTTCCCTTCGACTTCTGGAGAAATTTCCTCTGTTATCTTTGTCCTATGAAACATCTCCCCTAGTGATGCTTTCTCCTTCTTTGATTCAACTTTTATTTCTGGCAGTTCTATTGATGATCCAAATAGATATCCTTGAAGGGGACATAATGTAGTCTTTCCATTATCTTCGGCATTGGCTGTGTCCATTTGCGTGCCGCTAAGTGTAACGGTGCTTACATAACTGCTTCTTGCCAATGATTCATTGCAACCTTCTTCTTCAGCTTCAGCCTCAAGAAACTTTTCTAGTTCATCATTAAGGAGCTTCAACTCATTTTCCGTTACTTCTGTCTTTTCATCTGCTATATTCTCAAAAGACACAGGAAATGTTGGTGTTGCTGGCTCGCTGTTGATTGGTTTTGAGCCAAGAGTTCCAATTGCAAGGAAACCATGAAAAAGTTCAGACATGACAGCAGATGTTTCATCTGTATAATTTTCATCTGCTCTCTTGGCTTCAACTTCAGATAGAGTACTTTCACATTCCTTATATCTGGAGTTAAACCTTGGCTTTATGTGGGAGACTTTCTCTTCAGGTGATGTTGCTGAAAGACAAGCGCAATAAGTCCCTGGAGACAGCATATCGAGAAGAATTAGGATGTGGGAAGCAACACTTTATTGGAGTTGTAAGCAGGGAATATTATTGAACATACCTTGATTTCTGCACTTAAAATGGAAATTCACTTCATCCTAATGGCTAAGCAATCCTCAGATAAGTGAGCATGATAGGTTAGATGATTATTAATTTTACGTGTCAGTAAAGTATACAACACATTAGTTAAAGATTAATGCAATGTAGTTAAATATGTTCTGGTCTACCAATAACAACAAGAGATGTGGTCTCGAGATGCTCTCCGTATGTTTGATCTGAAACAGCTCATATGGTGACGCTCACACAGAGCTACTCTCTCTCGTCAGATTTTATTTTAGTTTATTCTTATTTGGCTGGGCTGCATAAATTTGGACATTAAGGTGATTGGCAGTATAATCTTTTTAGAAACTAGTCTATTATGGACAGTCAGTTGGTCCTGTGACCACACAACATCGGTGGTCTTATCCAGTCTTGGCGGCTCTTTAAAGATGAGAGGCTTCTGCCACAGCCAGTGTTCTATCTGAAACTTTCAATATTTGATGTTCTTCCTTTTTCTTATTGTTGCCAGTTTGAGCTATTTACACAGTTCTTCATGTGACATGCATTCTAGGTAGCATATATGCGGGTGTGTGTATGTGTGTGTTTATGCATTAACAATAAAAAGCAGAAGATGAAGAAGAATTATTAAGGTGGAAAAATGAAGAAGAACTATTAAGGAGGGAATACCGATTGTAAAATCCTTGAATGGCTCAATGCTAGTATGCCGTAATTTATTGTGCATCCAACCTAGTAGCTGCAAAAAATAAAATGCACAGATGAAGTTGAATGATCATTTATTTTTCTGCTATTAAGAATATGGTAGAGTATGGAGTGTGGACTCACCCTCATTTTGATCTTTCTTCGAAATTTTAGATTGCCTTAGTTGACATTAAGGATTAGATATAAAGAGAGATTTAGAAGTTCAGTGGAAGGGGGGTTTAAAAAAGAGAGACTAGGGTTACCAAAAGAGCAAAAGAATGAGGATGGTGGGTGCTAGAAGGGTCTGATATGGATGCAGTTAAGAGAGAGACATTTAGATAGAAACAAGCTTTCGGTTGGCTTTTCCTCATCAAGATCAAATCAACTAAGACTGGGGAGTAGTTAGGAGACCCCCAAGTTGGGGATGCAACATTACCATGCATGCTTGAGATGATTGTATGTGTACATGAATGGATGTACATTAGCCATTGGTCAAGATAGGTGCAACTAGTCATAAATGCATTTCCTGTTTTGGCCATTGCTTATGTTATGCGTAAAAAAGTTGTGGGTAAATAACTATTCTTTGTTGGCCTTTGTTATTGTTTGTCATGTCTAATTTACAATGTAGTTTAGGTGATGGAGAATGGAAATCTTGCTAGTAGGACCAAATAAAAATTGTGGGTCAAAAAGTGATTACATTATAATGTTATGGGTCAAAAATGATTACTTTATTAGTTATACTTGCCATGGACCCCAGAGGGAAAGGATGAATTTTCTGGGCTCTTTAGCAAATGCTTTTGGTAAGACACTTTAACTGAATTATCGTAATCTAATGCACTGTGCTTGCCACATGAAATATCTTCAATATTAGCGTGGAAAGGTTAAACTGGGCCATTGTGTGTTTTGATCTTGATAATTGACTAGTGTTTATTATGTCATTCACTTATTGCTATTATTGTCAATGTTGTCGTCATTTGTGGTTCTTGTAGTTTGTATCCTTTGTCATATGGCCATCTTCAAAGAATTTCATCTTAACTGGGGTGAGAAGCTTGTTCTGCTAACATAGGCTGTTCTCTTAATAATTTGTAAGCTGTAACATTAGTTAAGTGACCCATTTTGATCCTGTGCAGGACAGAACTAAAAGTTAATGATTTCCAGTTTCTGTAAGGAACCAGGAGAGAGGCAACACTTTTTTCTTGATCTCCTCTTTTGTCTTTCTGTTTAAAGAACATTTTCTTTTTCCTCAAATTCAGTCTGCTTTGCCATGTACCAAAGGCATTGAGCTGTCATTTGTTCGTGGTACTTGTCATGGAACTGCAAACTTGATTCAGGCGTGATTGTGATATGACATCAGTAGTGATTTCAGTTTAATATCCCAAATTGCCTTGATTGCTTTTTCCTTTTTAAATAATGATGAGCCCACCTGTTCAGAGTTGTTGGCTCTGACGTGTTTGGCATACCCTACAGACATATAATATACAGTAAGACATGGAGGCGGAAGATGCTTAAAATCTGTTGACAGAGCTATAAGGTGATCTTCAATTATGGATTTGACGATATGTTTAACATTGAAATGTGCTGACAGAAGTGCACTGTCGATTATATTAACAACCCTCGATTGATGTTGTTAATCGTACAGGATGGCAACAATAGATGAGATGGTGCTGCTTGACATCTTGTGCTTTGCAAGATAGTTCTGATGAAGCAGCATAGTGAAAATTGTAAGACCTCAGGATTAGTATTTTAATTACCTCCTGAATTATTCATTTCTTGGGAACTGAATTACTTTATTTTACTTTTCAATAAAGCACATTGAATCACATTGTTTTGAAATGATGAATAGCATCAATTGCATTTTATGATGTCCTTTCTCATTTGCCTTAACAAGTGTTGTACCATTATGATACGCTTTAGTGCTGTACATTATATTACAGACTGCAGTGATCTTCAGGGCCAAATTTTAGCCGTGCTGGTATAGAAGTAACAAATGCAATTCGGGAAAGCAGCCTCCCAGGTGATGTGAAGGAAAGGTTTGCATGCATATATGTTCTTCCTATTAGCATGTTCTCCCTTTTAGCTTTATCTTTAGCACTTTATTTCTTCTGGTTTATTGCTTAATGTCAGGTTTCTGTTAGCATATGATGATAGGTATGTCTTTCGAAGCTCGAATTGCTCCTCTCCTGTAAAGTCTTCCATTTCAACTGTCAATTTAAATCAAGTTGAAATCACAAGCTATATCCTACTAGAGAATGTCAGTGTCCTGAGAAGTCACCGATTAAAAACTTTTGCAATAACAATTTTAGAAGGAAGTCCCAAACAATAGGTGGAAAATCGGTAGAACTAATAATACCAGCCAATGGCGTACTTTTGTCAGGTGTACTTGTCCCATAATTTTACAAAACATGAAGTACTTGAGACAAGCTTGCCCAAATCTGTGAAAACACCAGTAGTAGATGGTTAGTTGGCTATTGAAGGATCCTCATTTTTAGCTAGCTAACGAGCAACTATGAAACAAAATGAATTTACCCCTTTTGGACGGGTCTTAGGCAATCCAATATTCTTTTCTAGCTTATGCAAACAAAAACAAACACTAAAGACTGGAATTTACGAGTTATTGTGGATGAGTGTAGCGTAGTTTGTTTTTCATTTATATGATTAGATAGAGACCATGGGAATTCCACGTGTAATTTTGTGAAATCAGTATGGTTTATCTAATTTCTTATTGCACACGAAGTCATATCACTATGGTAATAGAAACAACGTGTTCCTATTTACTAATCGCATCACAGGACACCTAATAAAGTGGGTATGGCTCCATCATGAATCAAATCCCACTTGCATTTTCTAATGCCATACAAACACATATGTCCATTGAAACAGTGTTGGCTGGCTTAATGGAAAGGGCAGCATCCCTACACGTCAACTATTTCCTCGTGCTTTGAGATCTTGTGTATATGATAAAATCTCATCTTTCACTAATAGTTTTATTATAAAAGTTTGTGTATTTTATTGATAAAATTGAAAATTTGGTGCAATTTCTATGTTTTTTTCACCATTATATATAATTTCAGGATTCTTCTACTTTCAGTATATATAACATACTCCTAAAATCCCTCTTGTTACGGCAGAATTATTTGATTTGCTTTGCATCTTATAGGGGGTGTTTCTTGGAATGGACTCATTGTAAGTTAGTGTTCTGAGGCTTTGCTTGCGTTTGTAATTGGGGAAAAAAGAAGGACACGTAGTGTAATTGGCAAGGTTACATCTCAAATCATAATTTTACATCATATTTTTTTGCAATCATCATCATTAATGGTGGATTTGAACCTGTTTGAGATAAGTCTATGAAATTGGTTTCTGTCATTTGATTTTGTCACTTGAGAATATGCATTTTGATTCAATACCCTTTAGCAAGCAAATCAAGTGTTCGTTCCTTGCTGGAAGAATTAGTTATAAATTGAATGAGAACCAAAAAAAATAAAGAAGATTGTACGTCTATAACATTTTTCTCCTTAAAACAAAACATACAAAGAGCGAGAGCAAAAGGAAAGTAACATATATATCTGGAACTGGAAGCATCTCCCGCAAGGACCTGTTTGGGATTGAGTTTTCAAAAAGTGTCTCCATAATTTTTTTTAAAAAATTTTCAAACCTAATTTTTAGTTACTGTAGAATCTCGCTATATGTCTAGACTTGGTTTTCAAAAAATAAAAAAATAAAAAATGAAAGGAGCTTTTTTTTTTTCGACCCCAGTGCCAACGGGTCTCAAGTATTTTTACAAGCATTAACTCCTTATTAGTTCTCCTGTTACAAAGCATGTAAAAACAAGTTCATAGAGGTTGGACGTGGCAATTCAAGGCAGTGTGGTGATGTATTATGTATCTAGATGTTACTTAATTCAAGCATCTAATCTCGAAAAATCAACTCACCCCTGTTCAGTATTCCAATAAATTTATAGAATTACAGCAAAAACATGAGATATGAATATGCTAATAGACTTCGGCATAGGATAGTATTATAGACATTTTAAGTGCTGTGAGGTTTCAAATTCTTACTTTAGCTAGAACCAATTTAAAAAAAAATACTTGACATACTAATTTATATTTGAACATCTGACTTGAATATAATGCAAAGTAAAGTTTCGTGGCGTTTCATTTTTTATCTTAGATCTTACATCGCTAATTTAGACCATATATATAGTATATATATCATTTTACGTCTAATAAAATTATTATAACTTTATTAAATAGCGTGTGTGTCACTACATATTTTGCATATAATCAAGTACTTATCAGCGCGTTTGAAATAGCCCAATTTCTACTTTGCGAATGAAACTTGAAATCACTTTATAAATGGGTATACCAATGCTTGGCGGTGGGCGTACAATCAAGTCTTGATTCAATTTTACAAATTCATAACCAAATGGCTTCAACAGTCCATACAAAGACATTGCATGTGTCGGTAGCGATTAATTTCATTAGAATTTATTACTTACCTTTAATAAATACGCTTATGCTACATTTTGTTCGTAATTATAGAACTGAAGTTAAAAAATTATTAAATTAAATTTTATTTGATCATATATATATATATATATATATATTCTTTGGTCTTATTGTCAATGTAGTGTGTTATGGGCCCTTGAAGAGCTTCACAAAAAAATAATGAAACTCTTATTTAGAACACCTTTTAGTAAATCATATGTGAGGATAGATAAGTAATTTTGTTATATAAAAAAAATAAATTAGCACAAGAGTTATAATAAGTGAGGCAAAACATTAAGCCACACAGGCATAAACATAACAATAGACACAAGCATAATTATAATATACACGAGGCACAATGAATGAATATAATCAGAGCTACTTCTATTACTTCTTCATGAAAATAATTACATAGGCTCAAGCCATTGTACATCCAAATGAGTAGGCAAGGGGAAACTTATGAAAGAGGAAAGTTTGCACATACCTTAAATGGTGATTAGATGCCCGATGAATGCCTTTGATCATTAGTTGCTCCCACTAAAGAGCATAAGAAGTACAATGGGAGTTAGTAGGAGTATAAATCAAAATGTTCCACCCATCACACTCCTAAAATTACATAAAATAAAATAAAATATGAAAAGTCTGAAATGCCCCTAAGACCCTAAAGTGCTACCCTTTGACATTTCCCCCCACTTAAGTGGTCAATGCCCTCGTTAATTGTGGCTTAATGAACTGCTCAATCTTGTGCTTGAATGCTTGAAGATCTTCTTCCTTCTCTCAACTATTCTTTTCCTGTACTTAGCCCTTCCATTCATTAACTACCCCTTATATTTGTGCTGGTTGGAAGCTACCTCTCGCTTCGTTAGGATCTCCTCTACTATCTTTATTGTTAGTTCTATCTAAGAAATTGGAGGTCTCTTTACTTGGTTCTGGCTGGTGTCTTCTCTATTTTCATGATAGGATCATAGATTGCTCATATGAAAGACTAGATGAATGTTGAGCCCCTTAATTGTTTTACTTTGTAGGCAATTAACCTTACTTTTGCAACAATAAGGACAAGACCTTCATATCTCCTCAATAATCTTCGGTCTTTTTTGTATAATTGAACTTGTTCTAAGAGTAGCCTTATCAACATCATATTCTCTAACTTGGAACTCTTGTGGCCTACGATTCAAGTCTGCCCAATGTTTCATCCGCTAAAATGCTCTTTCCAAGTGTGCTTGAGCTATTTCTTCTTATGTCTTTAGTCTTTGAAAAAGTTGTAAGTCTTTGGATTTCTCCCCTTATATGGTCCTTTAGAGATAGTGACAGTGAATACTGTTGACTTTTGACAATCTGAAAAGGGTTTATGTTAGTATTAGAGCTCTTTTATGAGTTAAAACAAAATTGAGCATAATTGTGCCACGCCTAGTTGCGATGCCCAATTTTTCTATCTTAAGTTGATGAAATGTCTCAAGTATTCTTTCAAAAGACTATTAAATTATTATTTGTCTGTAGGTGGTAACTAATTAACACCTAGAAGTTGAAAAAGCTCTTTTTAGAAAGTTCCCAAAAACTGCCCATCCCAGATTACTAACTATACTCTTGTGCACTCCCCAGTACTTCACTATATGTTTAAAGAAGACCTTATTTGTGTCTTCTGAGAAACTGAATTTTGGTATTAGGATAAAGGTGTTATACTTGGAGAACCTATTAATAACAACCAAAATGGAGCCATACTCCCACAGTCATGGTAACCAAGTGATGAAATCTAATAACACGTTCTTCCTGGGCCGATTATGAACGGGTAACGATTCCAATAAACTTGTTTTCTTCTGTCTATCAGCTTTATTTTGTTGAAAAATTAGGCATGTCTTTGTGTGCATCCAAACATCATCTTTCATTTTAGGCTAGTGATAATTTTGTGTCAAGAGGGCCAATGTTTGTTGCCATCCAGGGTGGCTTGCCCACAAGGTGTCATGACATTCTTGAAATAGTAACTTCCTCAAATTTGCATTTTTGGGTACATACAATCAATACTTATTGGCAACTAAAAGATCATTCTCCTATAAGAACTGTCTTATCTTCCCCTACTTTATTAGGTTAATTAGAGTGACAACTTGTGGGTCTTTTTTCAAATTCTGCTTTATCTGATCCTGGACAAAAGTCGCTACCTGACTCGTGGATAAATGGGTTAATTGTATCATCATTATCAATTCAGCTTTTCAACTTAATGCATTTGCCACTCTGTTGCTCATTCTAGAGTTATATTCCATATGAAAATCAAATTCAGCCAAATATTCCTACTACCACGTTTGTCATAGATTCAACTTTAATTGAATTAAGAAATAACTGACTATCATGTTATCAGTATTTACCATAAACTTTGAACCCAACAGATAATGCCTCTATATATGTAGACAATGAAGGACTGCTAGCAACTCTTTCTCATAAGTCGTGTATTGACACTCTACCTCACTTAGCTTACAACTCTTAAAGGCTATAGGGTAGTTATCTTGCATTAATACCCCTACCTAATGCAAAGTTGAAGGCATTGGTTTGAACTTCAAAACGTTTCAATATATCTGGCATGGTAAGTACTAGATCTTCAAGAAGCATTTCCTTTACCTCATTGAAAGCTTCTTGATAGCTTAAAGTCTACTTTTAACTATTGGTAGAATTACCTTCTTCGACTATCTTTTTATGAACTGCCTATGGTGGTTAGCAAGCCCTAAAAAGGAATGGAGTTTTGTTAAACCAATATGGATTCTCCACTCCTAAATTTTTTTGACTTTATCAGGGTCCATGCGGATACGTCCTTCTTCTACAATGTGGCCCAGGAAATTTATAGTGGCACTATAAAATTTTTAGGCTACTTCCAACTATTGGTCACATAGAGTTGATTCTGCCTCAGTTTCTCAAAAGCTAAGCGAAAATGCTCTTTATGTTCTGCTAAAGTTGCACTATAAACCACAATATAGTCTAGGTATACCACCACAAATTTATCCATATAGTTGTGAAAGACCCAGTTCATAAGAGTACAAGAAGTAGCAAGAGCATTGGTTAGTCCAAAAGGCATAACAAGAAATTCAAATGCACTGTATTGAGTTGCAAATATATTTTTTGCTTTGTCCTCTTTTGCAATACAAACTTGATAGTACTCTAATCTTATATCCAGTTTTCTAAAGTACTCGATTTTGCCCAATTGATCAAAGAGATTGACTATAAGTGGGATGAGATACTTATTCCTTATAGTGACTTTATTGAGGGCTTGATAATCAATATATAACCACAAAATCCTATCTTATTTTTTTTTTAGAAAAGCGTTGGTACACCAAAAGGAGCTTTTAAGGGACGAATGAATCCCGCCTTAAGTAGTTCATCAAGTTGCTTTCTTAACTCAGCTAGCTCAAGAGGATCCATTCTATAAGGAGTTTTTGCAGGAGGCTTTTTCCCAGTAGTAACTCAATTTCATGATTAATCCCTCTTTTTGGAGGCAAAGTTTGAGGTAGCTTGTCGGGCATGACATATGCATACTCAATTAGCATAACCTTTAGTTATTTTGGGATCCCCTTATCCATTTGTTGCTCTTCCCTAATGGAAATTGCCATATATGTCTTCTCACCCCTCTTTACCCTCTTTTTAAGTTATATTGCCAACAACATCTTCTTTTAATAAATTAGGCTTACGGTCACTAGAATTACGCACATGCTTTCCCCCATCATTAATAGACAGTTAGTTATGGGATAGGGATGGTTCTAGTTTGCTTTAAAAAGTCTAACCCCAACACTATATTAAAATCATCCATTGGGGCTATTGTGAATAATAAATTTCCACTCCATAATCCTAGTTTACATGGCACCTCATGGGCTATGCCTGCTATTTCCTTAGCTTGAGAGTTTATTGCTTTGATTTTTCCTACATCCTTCTCCACATTTAGCCCTTAACCTATTCACCACATTATTTATCATGAAGTTATCTATACCCCTTATATCTATAAGAGTTCAAATAAATTTTCCATTTGTAACCAAGTCAACGTACATAAGTCCCCTTTCAGGTTTCATCTTTTGTTGTTCCATTTGTCTTTCTAAGGCATCCAAAAATTTAAAAGCTCCAATTACAACTTGTTCATTCTCATATCCTCCTTGAGAATCATTTCAAAGCTCATTGATGAGGGCATTCTATAACACAACATAGTCCACTACATAAAAAGCATTTTATGTTTGAGATGCTTCTCCCTACAAGCTTATCGGATCTTGAGGACTTGTTGTTGTCCTAAGTTCCTCTTATAAAAATTAGGATAATTTCTCCCCCTCCCCTATTCCTAAATCTCTTTTCAATTCCTCCAAAATTTTAATTTTTACACTTTGAATTCCCAGGTTGGTAAGGTTATTGATCAGAGTTTCTATGGGATTTTCTCGCCTATTTAATAGTATAACTGTCTCCCTTTGAATTTTTTTTGCTGCCACTATTAGAATAATCTCTCAAACTTTCAGCTGCTACAATGGTTAATTTGACACCTCTGACTCCTCTTCATTAGAGCTTTTTTTTTTTGGCCCATGATTTTAAATCGATGATAAAATGATGCACCCGATAGCCTCAGCTATATCTGACATATTAAAAATTAACACCGAGAATTGCCTCACATATTCTCAAATAGAGCCAGTAAACTTCAACTCATTTAGTTGAGCGCATGTGTTAAATCTCACATATTCTAGGTAGAATTAGGCCCTTAGTTCCTACTTGAAGTCCTCCCAGCGAGTCATAAAAAATCGAATAAATTTCATTCCTTCAACTTTGGTTTGCCACTAAAGTTTTGCATTGTCAGCGAGGTACATGAGGGTACTTTTTAGTCATTGTTCATCCGAAACTACTTTTATTACCTCGAAGTAGAGTTCCATATCAAATAAGAAATTATCAATGATTATTGAGTCTTGAGCCCTCCAAAGAATGTTGGCTCATGGATTTTAGTTCTTCCCATTGACATGACTTTAACACCACCCCTGTTAGCCAACTCCTCTATGTTTCCATTAACAATTTGCACCTCCTAGCGCAGGGATTGGATAATTTCTTTTATGTCCTCAGTTAAAGCATCAAAAGCTTCACTGAGGCTCTTATGGTTCTCACTGATATCATTAAGCAATTTCTTTAAAGTCTCCACATAAGACACCAGTCTCTCTAGTTGTTCTCTTAGCTTATCCTTATCACCGCTTCTCGAGGGGCTACACAAAGGGGGGAGGTCGGAAAGTGGGGAGAGGGGCTCAAGCTCTATTAGTAGCCACTTATGAGAAAGCAACTTGGCCAAGAATGACTCAAGGGATAAACTTTCTTTACAATGTTCTCAATCACATAAGCTTTCACTACATCAATATTGAACAATTCAATTTTATTCAAGACATTCTCTAGGAGGATTCACTTTGGTTACCATAGCCTTAAGTGCCTCCACTTTTTTCTAAAGCACCTTAATGTATGCTTGTTTAAAATTATTCATTTTAGCCACTATTTCCACAGTGAAAAAGCAAGTCATGCTTTGATACTAAATGTCACGGCCCTCAAAAAGCTTCACAAAAGGGATAGTGGGGCACTTATTTAGAACACCTTCTAGCAAGCAAGTTGCGAGGATAACAAAGTAATTTTGTTGCACAAAAAGAATAAATTAGCACAAAAGTCATAACATGTGAGGCAAAACACTAAGCCACACATGCATAAATATAGCAATAGACACGAGAATAATCATTATATACATGAGGTACAATGAATGAATATAATTAAGGCTACTTCTATTGTTCCTCATGAAAATTATTACATCACATCAAGCCACTATGCATTCAAATGAATAGACTGGGGGAGAACCTACAAGAGAGAAGGGTGTGAACATACCTTAGAGGGTGACTAGATCCTCAGCAAACGCCCTTGATCATTAGTCACTCTTCCTTAAAGAGTATAAGGAGCATAATGAGAGTTGGCAGGAGTATACATCAAAATGTTTCACCCATCACACTTTTAAAATTACATAAAATAAAGTAAATAAAGATATGAAAAGCCTAAAATGCCCCTAAAACCCCAAAGTGTTACCCTTTGACATAGCGTAGTGGCTTACTTAGTAATATATGTCCTTTCCTTACCAATATAATACCAAAATTATCAACAGTTGTAACCCTACAGAAATATCTAACCACAAATATAGTGCAAACAAAAAAATTATGTAAATGTACACATATGTACCAAAAAACACTAATAAATAAGATTTTCTCTTTGCTTTTTTTACCTAATACATCAAGAATATCATGAAAATTAGTACCTTCTACTAATTTATCTTTTCAAATTACTAACTAACTATTTAAACATCTCAATTTATTAAAATTAAGAGATCAACATTTTTACTATTTACACATATGAATTTATTAAAAAATAGATAAATTTCACCTTTGTAAGCTGATACATCAAAATAGTTAAGTTTTAAATTAAGAGGATAGATTGATAAAATAAGTCAATTTTTTTTTAAAAAAAAAAGGGGAAGGCTATATATATATATGTTTTGAAGGGAGGTATGCCTTTACCACTAGACAACTCAACTTTCAGCAACAAAATAAGCCAATTTTAAAATATCACAAATATATATGGGTGTGCACACTTCCAACCAAACTCAACCAAAAATTGAACCGACCTAACTCGGTTCTGTTCGATTTGGTTGGTTAATATTTTCAATTGTTTTGAACTGAACCAAATCGAACTGAATTTTTAGTTCGATTCAATTTTTATACTCAAAAAATCGGTTAACCAAACTAACTAAAATTTTATATATTTTATATATTTTTTTTAAATAATAACATAATATAATAAAAAATAATTTATATTTATAAAAATTCTGTTTGTTTGGTCGGTTCGATTTTCATACTAAGAAATTCAATTTTTTGGTCAGTTAAGTTCTATTTTTTGGGTTGATTCGATTTAGTTCGGTTCTAATTTAGTTCGGTTTGATTAATTCAATTTGGTAAAAAAATGGCCCAAAACCGATCAAACCAACCAAATGCACACCCCTACAAATATATTAAATTCATATTTTTTTAAATTGAAGATATAAATATTTTATGGCCAAATACACCTTTTCTCCCCTAAACTTTACAACTTTAACCTATTGCACCTCTCAACTTTGATTTTTTCCTATATCACCTCCTTACTTCTATTTCCCATGTCACCCTCCATTTAGTAAAACTTATTTCTATTTCACATTAAAATTACAGCGTGGATTGGGATGTGATTACAAACGTCCAAGAGTGCATTGATGCTCAAAATCATAACTGACATGGATTATTGAAGACATAAAACAAAAAAACCTGTTGGAAGAGCTTCCAAAAAGAAATAAAGTTCTTGGAAAAGCATTAGAAGGTCGAGAAGAAGATATAAAGCAGAGGAATAATGGATCCTCTCATACCAGACATCTCCCATCTCCCTTAATAGATATTACTTCTTTATTTTTTTTCTGTTGAGTTGTATTTGCAAAGGTAATTTAATTCTATTTCATTCTTGTGGTTTGAGAGGATATGGAGCAAAGAGAAATTCTTGTTCCTATGTGTCATTATGGAGACGTCGCGAACATGAAGACTTCATGGACAACAAAAAATCCTGGACGTAGGTTCTTTGGGTGTAGACATTATGGGGTAAGTGAATGGGAAGAATTAATAATTTTTTTTAATTTTTTTATTTGTTTGGGTTATTGACATTTGGGAAATTTTACTAATATTGTTGGAAATTAATGTAAGGTTTTCGGGCATGTAATTAATTCTTATGGATTGACCCACACATTGATGATTAATCAAGGGTTGTGATTTTAGGTCTCTTGAAAAGGATAAAGGAAAATGAAATAGAGAGGGATGAAGACAGAAGAAGGTTGAAGATGCAGAAATTTGTTATATTTAGGCTAATTGTTCTTGTTGTTGTAATGATCATGGGTTATGGGCATTAGAAGATAAAATTGGACGTGTATGATGTGTATGATTTGAAAATGCCTTAGATGGGGGGTGAATAAGGCAATCGAATTCAAATCGATAGTAATTGAAATTTAAACAAAAATAGAAATAATATTGGGAAGGAAGAATGAAGAACACAAAGATTTAAGGAGTTCGGATTCAACAACAATCCTACGTCTCCACCTAACTTATCCCCAAGTTAGGATTTTCAATCACCCACAATCTTATTCACAAGATTGAGATTACACAAGAGTT
>CATIWM010092969.1:0-12645 GCA_949671775.1 Mallotus repandus | reverse complement strand
ATATTCTGGCAAGCTCCACCTAGGAAAGAAATTGAACAACTGCCTGTGTGGGAGAGATAAGGTTAGAAGGGACTCTATTTTCTTTTGTGTGCTTTATTTATGACTGTTTATATTGCATCATATTTGCATTCATACATTCATGTATTATCATAATGCATGGATACATACTGATACATGTACAGTTATCATAGGTAATCCCTAAAGTCTCTTAACAGTGCAAGTTGGTTGGATGAGAGAAAAATGCAGACTAGTTAAGTTTGTTATAGAAAGCATATCACAACCTCTTAGAATGGAAGAAGTTGACAAGTTGGTTAATGAAAGGGTTAATGAGTACTTTAGAATAATCTAGGTCAGTTACTATAAGCTGCTAAGGAAACTGAAAGTCCTTCTTATAGGGCAGTTTACCTCCTCCACTTCAAGGAGAGGTTACTAAAGAAGAAGTTATTGTGGTTGATGGTTAACCTTTCACTAAGGATCAAATTAAGGCTTATGAGCCTTGGAAGACACAATCTAAAAGAAAAGCACTAGTTATGGCTAATCTAGTTGTTGAGGAAAAGAAGGCAATGACAGAAGAATATGCTTAGATTACTAAGCTGCTCCAAAAGCTACAAACTCAAGTGAAGCAGGCATCCACAGGTTTTGACATTGATGAGTTATGTGCATTTGGGAATCCTAATCTCCCACCCAAGTTTAAGATGCCTGAAGTGACTAAGTTTTCTAGCATTAGTGATCTAACCTTAAACACTACAAAGTTATGATGTCCACTATTCTGAGATTGACAGATGATCAAATATTGGGCTTTTTCTCATTTTCTGTTCAGCTCTTACATGTTACCTTCGACTTGATAATACTGTGAAGAATTGGAAGGAAGTTACGAACCAATTTCTTAAACAGTATTCTTACAACACTCAGAATAAAGTCTCTTTATTGGATCTACAAAGTTTGACTCAAAGATCGAATGAATCCTTTGTTGATTACATCATAAGGTTTACACTAAAAGATGCTTGTATGAGAAATAGGAAAATTCTCAAGACTTTTTCAGACAAGAAATCAGGGTTATGAGCATGAGATCATTTATAGATTAGTATTATGTCGAGCTTAAAGCTGAGAGAATTGCTAAATTTAGAAAACCTTCACAAGTTCAGAACAAGGGAACTCAATCTTCATATACTTAAAAAGTAGTTGTTGCTACATCTTCATCTGTGTTAGCAAATATAAAGTTGAGACAGTTTTTTAAGTTTTCTACGTTGTTGTCTAAAGTGTTTGAAAGACTTTATAAGAGCGGGATTATAAAGCCAATAGAACCGAGGCCAGTACCAAATGTTCTTTCACCTAATCACAACCTGAAAGAATTTTGCAAGTATCATCAGCAAGTGGAACATAACACTGATAATTATTTCAAACTTAGATATGTAATCCAAGATCTTATTGATTAAGGAAAAATTTTGAATCCATAACATACTAAGCCTGCACAAGAGGTGAAGAAAGTGATGATGATTAATGAAGAATGTATCAATGAAGAATTTTTTATGAAGCATTTTGAGTTGGTAAATAGCAGAAAAAGGGCTAGGGAAGAAGAAGATTATCAAAATCTTGATCAGCCAAATCATGAGTTTGATTATGTTATTTCTTACAATCCACCAGTAATCCAAGTTCCATTTGAAGAAGTAATGCCACCAGCTTGGGTTTTTCTAGAATAATCAAGTTATCAGCAAGTTTAGGATACTTTAGGTGAACCAATAGGAAAGTTTGATTATTTAGTGAAGTATTCTAAGTCAGCATCTGCAGATATTTCGTTTGACTTAATCACTCTAAATGGATGGGGTAAGGAATTTGGAGACAGTGATGAGATGAACTGATGTGCTAACTATATGGATGATCATGTCTTTTTGGGTCAGAGAAAATTCAGGTAGTATACCTCCAAATGTTTGGGAACTAATGGAAGGAGAAGATTCCACTAATGAAGAAAATCTATAGTTAGACTTTGCTGACTTATGGGAACCATGGAATGATGATGAGATGGATGTGAGTCATGTCACTAGAAGTGGGAAGTACTATATAGATCCTTTTATGCCACAAAAGGATGGGTCACTAACCCAGATAAAGGAAAGCAGAAAGTGGCTGAAGTGCAACAAGAGGATACTGTTTTAAAGCAATTAAAGCACACGAAAGCCAATGCTAATCTGTAGGATTTACTTGTCACATCAAAGAAGCATAGGGATGCTATGTATGAAGCTCTTGAGAACTTGCTGATTTTTACAGAATCTACTCTTGAAGAGTTAGTTATGTTAGTGGGTTTCCAATATAATGTGGAGATTTCTTTTTTAGACAAAGACTTGATAGATTTAGGAGGGAAACATAACAGAACTTTGTATATTCAGGCTGAAGTAAAAGGTTTTGTGATTCCGTGTGTTATAGTTGATAATGGATCAGTAATAAATGTCTGTCCTTTTAAGGTTTTGGAAAAGCTGAACGTAACAAAGGAAGATCTTATAAAGTATGATATGGTGATTAAAGCATATGATGAGTCCAAGAGAGTTGTGGAAGGTAATTTTAAGACAGTTGTAAAAACTGGACCGATTGAGACTATGGTTGAATTTGTTGTACTTGATATCCCAATCACATATGGGTTAATTTTGGGATGACCTTGGTTCCATCCTCTGGGAGGAGTTCCTTTAACTCTTCTCCAAAAGATCAAATTCCCTTATGAAGGAGGTATGATCACTATTGAAGTTGAATATGAAGATGGTTAATCTGTGATTTATTCTAATTTGGGTCCACCTGGATTTTAAGTTGCTCCTATTTTTTAAGATTGTATAATTTAAAAGTGGCAATAATGCTGAAGAAATCCAAGTTTGTACCTAGTATGGGTTTGGGTAAGAATCAACAAGGGATTACTTAATTCCCAGGTTTTAAAAATCAAATGCATACACATGGATTGGGTTATTTGCCTGAAAATGCCCGGAAAGCAAGCAATCAGACTGAAAATGGGGTGTTAGTTTATCCGAGAGGTAAAAGGATTTATATGAACACGTATGAAAATACTTAAGGTTGGGAGATCCTTAATGATATGGCAAAAAGATTAAAGAAGCTCAAAGAAGGCCAAACTGCAGTTCCATATGTTGTAGCTACTATAGACACTAGGATTAAGCTTACACCACTTACTACTATTAGTATTGAGGACTTTATTTTGAATAATGTTAAACATGTAGTATGTTTAGAAAAAGAAGCTTTTGATGCTTACTGTGTAATTTCTGATGATGCTTTATTCTCTAAGTTTAATGCAATAAACTCTAATTTTGCTTACTTGTTTGATGATTATTCTAATGGCAATGTTCATACACTTGATCATATCATAAGCATTTCATATTTAAATTCTATTCATATTGAACCATTTAATATAAGTGATACTAAATAACCCAAAGAACTCCAATTGGCAGTGAGTCTTTCTTTTGAAGAAAAAAGTGAGCTTGAGAGAATAATAAAAAAAATGCGAAATAATCTTTACTTGGAGCTTTGAAGATATGTCTGGAATAGTTTGTGAAGTAGCAGGGCATTCCAACTGATCCTAGAATAAAACCAATAAAGTAGAAATTTAGGCGACTAATAACTGAATGGGCTCAAAAGATAAAAGAAGATGTCAATAAATAGATAAAAGCTAGGTTTTTAGGGGAAGTTGATTATCCAAAATGCTTAGCCAATATTGTCCTTGTCCCTAAAAAGGATGGAAGAGCCAGAATGTGTTTTGACTACAGAGACTTGAATAAGGCAACTCTGAAGGATGATTTTCCATTACCTCATATAGATGTTCTGATAGACTTTACTGCTGGTAAAAGGTATTACACATGTGCATATGGGATGGCATGATTTAATTAGATAATAATGGATGTTGTGGATAAAATAAAAACTACTTTCATCATAGAATGGGGTACTTTTTGTTACAAAGTAATGCCATTTGCATTGAAAAATGCTTGTACAATAAATCAAAGAGCTATGACAAAAGTTTTTAGAGATATGATTCTGTTGGGATCATTTTTCAAAACCCTCATAGCCGATAATGAAAAAGCTAAAATGTCTCATCAGACAATCAATTTGATGAAGATAATTGAAATTTGAACCATTTTGAAATCCGCCGAACTACTAAAACCTTACCCGATCACCAATCATACCATTTCAAGACCTAACCAAATCCCGATCAAACCATAACCCAACCATTTTGGTATTGTGAAAGAGGTTTGAGAAGAATAATCAAAGAGAAGTTCACCTAAGTTATGTCTTCTAAACTAAGAAGTACAGTCCTATGTAAGGCCTATTTACAGTCTATATTTTGTACTTTTCAGTCTGGTTTTGATTCTTGAAGCTTCAATTTAACCTTTGGAAGCCTTAAGAGCAAAAGTCAAATTTTGGTCAATAGAACTTTTCAGTAGTTAAACTGAGGTCCCAGACTTAAATTTCAATCTGAAAATGTTTTCTAAATTCCAGTGTGTCAGTGGGCCCCAATTAGTAAAAAGTCAAAATTTTGACCTTCGGTGGTCAGAACGGGTCCCACAACTGTCTGCCTCTCCTTGTCCTTATCCAAAAAGGACACTTGTCAAAAAAATGTGCTTTCCAAGTTTAGAATATTACAAATTTTGAATATACTAGGAAAAGTGTCACCATATGAAAGGGAGAGTATATACTATGACCTAATAACCTTGAATATTCAAGGGAATTTACAATAAATGTCATTACCTTAAGTTGCCTATAAATAAAAGCTCTGAGGAAAGATTTTAGGAGGACTTTTGAGGAGACTCTTTAAGGGACTTTTTGGCAGATTTTTAGGGGGACTTTTAGGGGGAAGAGAGAGAACCACTTCCTTTACTGAAAATCCCAGCACAAAAAAAAAATCACCAAATAATTTTTCTCCAAAAAACCCATATAAATTAGGGAAAATTGGGAAAATTATGCCAAAATTCCTCTAGCCCTAATTTCTCTCTATTTTCTTCTCAAATCAATCTTAATAATACCAAAATCAATTGCCAAAATCCAAAACCTAGCTCCTACAAATCAATTTCACACAAATCAGAATCAAATTCAAATCAAAACCCACCTTTAAACACCTTTTTCCCCTTTTGTTCAATCTCAATTCGCTACAATCAATTGGTGTTTCTTAGTGAGTTCTTTCCCAAATTATAAGGCTAAACACTTTTTAAAACATCATTCTTATTGATTCTCATGTTATTTGTGGGGTTTGGGGCATTAAAATCAAGTTTTTAAGGCAAGGAGTGTAAATTTGTATTGTTTAGACATAAAAAACTGGTTTTGGCCTATGAACAACCAAACCGGCTATTCATCGCCCAAAAATAGCTATTGGCTCTTCTAGATTAGCTGTTGAAGCCTCCAAAATCAGCTAGTCAAGCTCCAAAACCAGCTATCCAGGCTCCAAGTCCCATTGATCACTCCTCTGCACTCCAAATGACTTCAACGATGGTTTTTAGGGTTCCATAGGGTATATACTTACTCGAGAATTTAAACCTATCTTTCTATTTTAAAATGATTTTATAATTATTTTCACTTTAATTCCCAAAACTCCTTTTTAAGTACTTTTAAGTGTTATCCTTAACTTTCCTTTGATTTGATGATTGTTATTGTGTTTATTGGTGTTTATGTGGCCTATAATTGAATATTTTGATGATTAAATTTATGATTTATGGTTTATTTTTGTATGTATCATTAATTAAAGTATTTTTTTAGTGTGTTTCATGCATGTTTGTTGCTTGATTGTGCTTGATCATGCTCTATTGGCCCTTAATTATTGATTTAATGTTGTTGAGATATAAATATGCATACATTATGTCTTAATTTGTGGTTTTTACTATTTTTGGATCATTTTGGTTATGTTTTCCAACTTAGATCATTATTTGTGCATTTTATGGACTTTATCTTAATTTGCGAGCATTAATGCCCATAACTCATACTCTTGATGATTATTGCTGTCAATTTGATACAAGTGCTTCATCTAGGTGTTTTTATTTCAATTAGTATATCTTATGAGTCTATATTTTCATATTCCATACTTTGGTTAAGTCTATCTTATGTTTATATTAGGTTTATGCACTGTGAATAAGTTTTAGATACCATTTTGGTCTTGTTTAGTGTTTTTAACCTAGTGTAAGCATTATTTCTTGTCATTTTTATACCTATTTCACATTTTAATATTTTGTCTCTACTAACCTATTCTCTACTTAACTCTTAATTTCTTTTGCATTATTCCATTCTCACGCATTCATGTGCCTTTTGCATATCACTTGCTTGATGCATATCATTATTATGTGTGTGCTCATTTTTAGATCCTCTAAATGCATACTTACATGCTACCCAGCTTGCATCACTTGCATACTTGCATGCTTCCCGAATTTTCATCACTTTGCATTCTTCCCAAATTTGCATTCTTCCCAAATTTGCATCATGCATCATCCTTTACATGCACCCCAGATTTATTTAATGCTTGTGTGAGCATGCATTGCATTAGCATCATCCATTGCATTATATATACCTCTTGTTATCAATCTCAAGATATCAATCTCAAGCTACTAACTTTACTAACTTTTACTAACTTATTTCTAACTTTTATTTTCATTTGTTATTTTGATTATCAATTTATATTATATATTGTTGTGATATATCAATTCTCATCATCATCTCAATCTCTACACTAAACCCCCATTTCTCTTCATTTTTATGTCTTATTAATGCCTTTGTTATTTGTATATTTTATCACTTATAATTTCTACTTCTTCCCCTTCTTTATTTATTTGCTTAATTTGTAATTTTATTATTACATTTGCTTATTAATATTGCTTATGCTTTTTTTCTTGCTTATTATGTCAAATTTCCCTGCTCCTATTGTGCTTTATTTGCTATCATATACCAAACATAAACCATAAAACAACTAAAAATAAACGAAAGTTGTTTTTTTTTTCTTTTAATGGGTAAATAATCTTTTATGGTTAATAAAATGGTATTTTTTGCATTTATTTTTCAATTTCTTTTTCAATAAATAAATTCTCTTTCATTTTCTCATTTTTTTAATTTAAATATGAAATTTCCCCTAATAATAAATTTTTTTCATTTTTCATGGCAAGTTTAATTTTTACTTTCTTTGCAATAAAATTTACATGTTTTCATGTATTTATATTTTTGGTTGTGTTACTTTGTTGATTACAAACATCATTCAAATGCAAAGATATGGATCACAATTTTCCTTTTTTATTTGCTTTTCTAAATAAAATGATTTAATTATGTGAGCAATAATTCATAATGTGGGAATGTCCATCCAAGGTTCAAAATTCACATTTGGAGGCCTAACTTGATGGAAACTCATGTTGTGAATTAATGGATCATGTAATTAATCAAATGATGTCTTAAGTGCTTTTCCAAAAATCCTTTTTATTTTAAGCTCATTTACAAATATCTTTCATTTATATTGGCTTTTAAAGTTATTTTCCTTTTTTTTATCAAATAAAATATTTGTATTGCCCCGAAACTCGAAATATGGAGCAATCATGGAGAGAATATTTGCAAAATGTGTTAGCCATTCTCATCTCTCTTCTTTCTAATTTATTGCTTTTTATTACTTTTCTTTCTTTTAGCATGCATTTACATGATCATAATATGAATTTGCCATAATTGCCATGCTATATGTTAATTACTTTCCTTTTCACTATTTAATTTGCAATTTTATTGGTTTACTTGTATGTTTATAATTTGTTATCATGTATTATGCCATGTTTGTATGATATTACCACGACATGTAGATTTCCCTTGTTTATATGCTTTCTTAATTTTCATGCTATGTTTGCGTACCAAGTTTATACAATGTGTACCATGAATATTAATTTAGAAATTACTATGATCATGCATCATTCCATTGTCATGTCATTTTGCCACATTCATGCATCATTTTACTATGTCCTTTTGTGCTTGTGTGTGTATATTGTGTACATTTGAATGTGGAAGTTGATGTATAATAGTACATAATTCTTGGAAGCACTGTACATAAAGTAAGGCCGGCAATGCTCAGCATCCGGGTGGTATGGAGATGCCTCGAACAAACGAGTCTAATCCTATTGACATTAAAATCCAAACCCAATGCTTTATCCAATGGCGAATGCGATTCCAAGTAAGGGATCTGAGTTTGCCTAAGTCCTTAAAATAGATAATTTCTCAGGTGATACCGAGTGGCGACTCCTTTTTTTCTCTTACTTGAGTGAAGGGTTATAAGTGTATTTATGTCATCCCTAAGCTTTTTCAGTACTCCCCTTACTGCCCTCCGTTTTCCTATCATGAGGACAAAGGGTCAGTGATCCAAAGAGTGTCGAGTCGGTCCCGCTGATGTCAACAGTAGCGAATCCACTGGGGATGGAGATCTTGATCTCGAAGTTTGTACTTTGCTTTAAATTATATATACTATTATAGACCAAATTGCATTATGACACTTTTCACATGTGCATAAGCTTATTAAACTCGATGGTGTAAAATTATGATTCACCATGACTCCACTCGACTTATGGGTTAATTAGTTTGATATTGTTACCTTTAGCCTAAACACGGTTAAAGAGATACTACTAGGCTCATTTGACTAGAGTCTATAACCCAAGTCCTAAAGGGGGGTAGTTTTCTCTTGAGTTTACAAAAGATGTCGGGCCCCTTTAACCTTGGCCTGTAACTCAAGTCCATAATGGAGGGCATCTCGCTAAAGGAACCCTTAGCCTTTTACCCTGACTCACCCATCTTGTGACCCTAGTAACATCTACTAGGTTTGTACCCTATCTTGTATGTTTTTGTTGATTTGTGTTTATATACTGTACTTTGATTCAAACTGAGTCCTTGGTGACATGTATATCTTATACTGTGCTGACTAAGAATCAAGTTATCGTATTTAGACTTTATACACCCATTTGAACTTGAAATGTCCATGCACACCAAGTCAGTCTATCATGTCATATTTATTACATACTATTTGATGCTTATGATCCAAAACGGTTTTACACCATTCAGGTTATATGTCTCAAACATTATGACTCTTATGGTTATGATAGCTTGACTAATTTGCTAAACCTCAAGGTTCGAGTAGGTATGTCTTGTCTTAAAAAGTATAAACTTGAGATATCTTAATAACCTAACCCTAGTTGTGGGGACACCACATCCGTAAGGTTATTCTGATATCCCATGTTTTCATTAACTTGAATCTAATTATCAGAGTATAATCTATACATATTACTAATGGTCCTTTAATATCTTAACCCATATAACCCTATAGAGCAATATTTTGACCTTTATATATCCAAATAAACCAGTATTATGATACAACCTAATGTACATAATAAGCTAATCGGTGGTTTATATCTATGATTTACTTAGATGCATAAGGAGTAAAATCTCAAATTTGTTATATCTTCATAACCAAATACGGTTATCCTGATATCATAATGTCACTCCAAAGGATTATTTGGATTAATTTATTCAAGGACCATGAAACTCTGTCCAAATCAAACCATGGATGTAAACATAAATTATCCTTGTTTGTTTTATTTTTATTTTTTAGAGTAATGAGTCAGTTCATCCCCCGATGATGTTCTGGTAAGCCTCACCTAAGAAAGAAACTGAACGACCACCAGTGTGGGAGAGATAAGGCTGGAAGGGACTTTATTTGCTCTTGTGTGTCTTATTTATGACTTTTTGCATTGCATACACATCTACATTCAAGCATTATCATAATGCATGGATATATGCTGATATATGTACAATCATAATAGGTAATCCCTGAAGTGTCTCAACACTGTAGTTTGGTTAGAGAAGAGAAAAGGTCAAATAGTTAAGTTTATTATGGAAAACTCATAACAGTCTGTTAGAATGGAAGAAAAGCTGGTTAATGAAAGGGTGAATGAGTACATTCAGAATAATCTGGGTCAGTTACTTCAAGCTACTAAAGAAATTGAAAGACCTTCTTATAGGGCAGTACCTCCTCCTTTACATCAAGGAGAGGTTACGGAAGAAGAGGTTATTGTGGTTGATGGTCCACCTTTGATTGAGGATTAGATTAAGGCTTATGAGGCTTGGAAGACACAATCTTAACAAAAAGCACCAAATATGGCTAATCCAGTTATTGAGGAAAAGAAAGCAATGACGAAAGAATATGCTCAGATTGTTAAGCAACTCCAAAAGCTACAAACTCAAGTTAAACGAGCATCCATAGGTTTTGACATTGATGAGTTATGTGCATTTGGGAATCTTAATCTCCTACCCAAGTTCAAGATGCCCAAAGTGACTAAGTTTTCTGGCATTGGTGATCTGATGTTGCATTTTAAGCACTATAAAGCTATGATTTCCACTATTCCAAGATTGATAGATGATTAGATATGGGTTTATTTTCATTCTTTTTGCAAGGTTCAGGTCTTATATGGTACCTTCGACTTGATAATAGTGTAAAGGAAAATTGGAAGGAAGTTGTGAACAAATTTCTTAAACAGTATTCTTGTAACACTCAGATTAAAAGTCTATTTGTTGGATCTGCAGAGTTTGAATGAAAGGCCAAATGAATCTTTTGATGATTATATCATAAGGTTTATAGAGAAAGCTGCTTGTTTGAGAAACAGGCTGGATGAGATTAATCAAGTCATAATTGTATAGGAAAATGCTCAAGACTCTATCAGATAGGAACTCCAGGTTATGAGTATGAGATCATTTGTAGATTTGTATTATGTCAGGGTTCAAGCTAAGAGAATTACTAGATTCATAAAACCTACACAAGCTCGGAAGAAGGGAACTCAATCTTCATTCATTCTGAAAGTAGTTGCTGCTACATCTTTTCCTGTGTTAGCAAATATAAGGCCAGGACAGTTTTCCAAGTTTCCCATGCCATTGACTACAGTGTTTGAAAGACTATGCAAGAGTGGAATGATGAAGCCATTAGAACCAAGGTCGTTACCAAATACTCATTCACCCAACCACAACCCAAAGAATTCTGCAAGTACCATCAGCAAGTGGGATATAACACTGATAATTGTTTCAAACTTAGACATGCAATTCAAGACCTCATTGATCAAGGTAAGATTTTGAATCCAGAACATGCTAAGCCTACACAAGAGGTTAAGAAGGTCGTCATCATTGAAGAAGAATGTATCAATGAAGAGTTTTTTATGAAACATTTTGAGCTAGTCAATAGCAGAAAAAGGGCTAAAGAAGAGGAAGATTGTCAGAATCTTGATCGGCCAAGTCTTCAATTTGATTATGTTATTGCTTAGAATCTGCCAGTAATCTAAGTTCCATTTGAAGAAGTAGTGCCACCAGACTGGGCTTTTATGGAACAACCAAGTTATCAATAGGTTTGGGATACTCTAGGTGAACCGAAAGGAAAGTTTAATTATTTAGTGAAGTGCTCTAAGCTAGCATTTGCAGATATTTTGTTTGACTCAATCATTCCAAGTGGATGGGGTGAGGAATTCAATGATAATGAAGAGATGAATTATTGTGCTAACTATATGGATGATCATATTTTCTGGGTCAGAGAACATTCGGGCAATACACCTCTAAACTTTTGGGAACTTATGGAAGGAGAAGATTCCACTAAGGAAGATAATTTGTAGTTGGACTTCGCTGACTTGTGGGAATTATCATATGATGATGAGATAGATGTGAGTCATGTCACTAGAAGCGGGAAGTACTATCCAGATCCTGAAATACCATAAAAGGATGGATCACCAATGCTAGATAAAGGAAAATAAAAAGTGTTTAAAGAAGAAGAAGAGGATACTGTTTTGAAGCAATTGAAGCAGATAAAAGCCAACGCTAGTGTGTAGGATTTACTGGTTGCATCAAAGAAGCACAGGGATGCCATGTATAAAGCTATAGGGAACTTACTGATATCTACAGAATCTACTCCTGAAGAATTGGTTATGTTAGTGGGTTTCAAAGACAATGTAGAGATTTCTTTTTTTGACAAAGACTTGATAGATTTGGGAAGGAAACACAACAGAGCTCTGTATATTCAGGTTGAAGTGAAAGGTTTTGTGGTCTCGTGCATTATGGTTGATGATGGATTAGCAATTAATATTTGTCCTTTCAAAGTTCTTAAAAAGTTGAACATAACAAAGGAAGATCTTACAAAGTCTGATATGGTGATTAAAGCCTATGACGAGTCCAAGAGAGCTGTGGAAGGTACTTGTAAGACAGTTGTGAAAACTGGGCCAATTGAGATTGTGGTTGAGTTTGTTATGCTTGATATCCCAATCACATATGGGTTACTTTTAGGATGATCTTGGTTCCATCCTTTGGGAGGAGTTCCTTCGACTCTCCACCGGAAAATCAAATTCCCTAATGAAAGAGGTGTGATCACTATTGAAGTTGAATCTGAAGATGGTTGTTCTGTGGTTTATTCTAATATAGGCCCACCTTGATTTCAAGCAGTCTCTATTTCTCATGATCTAAGAGACTCAAAGAAGGACAAACTGCAGTTCTAGATGCTGTAGCTACTATGGACACTGTGATTAAGCTTGCACCACTTATTATTATTATTGTTGAGGACTTTATTTTGAATAATGTTAAACCTGCAGTTTGTTTAAAAAAGATGTTTTTGATGCTGACTATATAATTTCTAATGATGCA
>CATIWM010092933.1:0-11039 GCA_949671775.1 Mallotus repandus | reverse complement strand
TTTTTTCTATTCTAGTATTTTATTGATTATTAATTATTTTTTATTGAACTTGTAGACATTTTTATTTTAATAATTTTTAATTATTATTTTTATGTTAATTGTTATATTTAATAATATTGAATATTGAACCTAATTTAAATATTAGTAATTTTTATTTTTATTTTTGTATATATATAAATATATAAAATTTATTATATATATACCTCTATATTTTTAATATTTATACGTTTTTCTACATTTCTGTTTCCTATATTTTTATGAAATGCCGTTTCCGCATATCCGTTTCCGTACATCTGTTTCCGTGCATCATAGACATCAACTACCGATGTTAATAAGTAGTAGAAATTTGATAGTCTCCAAGTTGTTTAGTTAATACTGTAATTCAATTGTCAAAATAGTGAGTAGCAGCATTCTTAGTAACATCAAACACATTTGTAATTCTGTTATTCAACATAATGAAAGAATCAATATTCGTCATGGTATCATAGCTTTGAAGTTAGCTTTTCCTTTTCTTCTTCTGAAAATTTTCTTGAGAAACAAACAGTTTCGATAATCTTTTTTCTTCTTGATTAATCCTTGATTCTTGAATTTTTACCTTGAAATCTTCTTGTATTCAACATGGCAAGAGTGGAGGAAGATCCAGCTAGTTCATTTTACATTCACAAATCTGTTAACTTGTGCAACTATCATACATGGAGCAGAGCAATGAGGATGACATTACTTTTAATAAAACAAGCTCAAATTTATAGATAATTCATTTTTTGTGCCATCAAAGATGATCAAAACTATGCAGCATGGAAAAGATGCAATACAATGGTGAGTTCTTGGATATATGTAGAGCATACCATGATTTGATAATGCTATCGATATCTGGAATGATTTAAAGGAGCTTTTTTCACAAGATGATTTTTTTCATATAGCAAATTTACAATATAAAATTTATGCTTTTTATCATAATTCTTTGAATGTGACAGACTATTTCACTCAACTTAAAATTTTGTGGGATGAATTGAGCAATCTTAGACCAATTCCTTGTGAGCCTAGATGTACTTGTGGAGCTTTACAAATAGCATGCAATTATCAAGCCAATATTGATCAAGTTATAAGATTCTTGAAGGGGTTAAATGAGAACTTTGCAACGGCCATGCAGCCATGAAACGAAAATTGTGTTGAGAAGTAGGCTTATTAGTCAAAATTTTTAATTTGATTAACATTGGGGCATGGTCGGACTGAATTTTTGGCAAATGAAATACTTCTACTTCAGGAGATTTATCCATCCATACACAATTACACAAAGCTCTATCGAGACGGTCCATCACATTTCCATGAGCCCAAGTATACTTTGGGCCATAAAATCCCAAATCATATATCCAGCTGTTGAACAACTTACAAATTCCACTTCTGCGTTGCGAACCACCTCTCTTCTCTGCACTTTGAGCGATGGCAATGAAATCACCAGCCACCAACCAAGGAACCGAGCATATGTTAACAATTCGACTCAATTCTGGGCCAAAGCATCTTTCGGATAGAAGGAATGGGACTGGCATAAACAAAAGTGATTGCAGAAACTAAACCGCTACTATTTGAAATCATGGTGTGAATGTATTGCTTATTGTTCTCCAACACCGAGACAACTACTCCATGATGCCACAAAATTCAAATCCCTTCTTGAGACATTATATAGTAATCCTGGCCTTTGATAAATTGAACGGACAAACTAATAAAAACTAAACATTTAATTAAAATAATAAAAATTAAAATCTATGAATTCTCTATTACTTGGTTTTATTAGTTTGATTTTTCAAAAGGTCAGATCATAATAAAATATATCCCGAGGAGAAACCCACAGCTTCAACCCGATGAGAAAAGTCAAAACCACTCTGTCGAATGAATAAATCAGCTTTTATACGGGGCTCGAACAAAGTCACAACTGTAGGAAAATGCTTCTTCATCAACAAGTGAAAGGCCCGCCGAAAAGATAACAAAATTAATAAAAAAATCCCTACTAACATACATGCAAAATACAGAGTTAGAGATTCAACTCTCCCTCTTCCATGTTGTCGACTCCTTCATTCTGGGACACAACTCTCCCTCTTCCATGTTGTCGACTCCTTCATTCTGGGACATATAGTCATCATCATCATATTCACAGCCTTCAGTTTCTCCATTATCCTCTCTCCCAGAGGACTCTATGTCAGTAGTTGGATTAACAACTACAATGTCACTCCCATCGGGAAGTTTTGATGCAATGATCAGAGTAGCCGCCTTTCCCTACTAGTTTTACAACCAAGTTGAGATGATACATAGGCATTCTTCTCGGTTGGTTGAAAAGTCACATGAACTGCTGAGTGTCGAGTTGGATGAAGGGTAGTTTTGGCTAGAGTCATAGAAACTGGTGATACAAGTATCCTAGATTGGACATTTTCTGTGGCAATAAAAGACTGGGTTTGTAGATGAATGGGATCATGGTTGGAATTTTTATTGTGGTGGGCTTTAGACGTTTTAGTGATAAGTTCTTATTTGGATCTATTTGAAGTGCTAGGTTCATTCCTTTTTGAATTGGACTTTGTTTGTCTATATATGTGGCACTGGTTTGACTAATTAAACACTATGAGATCCTGAGTTCCTTCTACATTGTGATCAAGATTTTCTCCATCTTCTTCCAAAACATGAAATCGAGATCCACTACCTTTTTTCATTAGCATTGATTTAGCGAATCCCTCCAACTTATTGCCTTCCTTAATAATCCAAGGTCTCCCTCTTTTGGGAGCCATCACCAAGGGGGGCTAATTACCTAGGTAAAAAATTCTCAAAATTCTCCATTTATGTTATTTTTTAAAAATAATTATTTTTTATGGTACTTGTCAGAAAACTTTTCCAATTTATGGTACTTTCGTCTGAGGTAGAGGGGAGATAGTGTAGTCGCAGGCAAATCGCCAGTAACACTGGCGAAATGCACATTTTGCCAGTGCTACTGGCGAAATGAATGCAAATTTTTTAAAAAAAAAATTAATGCATTTTATCTGTAGCACTGACAAAATACATCAAGTTCAAAAGTATGGCCGGATTTGACATTTTGAATATAATTATGATATAATGACTATGATATAATGATATAATGATTATGTTAACTTTTATAATATTATAATTAGTAAATAATTATTTGGTTATGATTATATTTTTTAATAGTAGTTAGGCACTAATAATTGTTTAATAATTGATAATAATAATAATAATAATAAAAATAATAATATTCTATTATTTTATATCTTTCCATATTATTGACTTATAGATAATTTTTAAACTTTAATTGAAACATATTACAGAAAATGGTTGTCCTGAACAATTAGTAACTCATGTAATAAGGCGAACAAATAAAATTGAAAAACTATGAGTAATTTATTCATAGTAGTACTTTAATATTTTGTGGAAATTTGAAAAAAATTGTGTATTGAAAAAATTGGTTTCTAGATATTTAAAATTAAAATTCAGTATTAATTTTATTTACTTATTTTATGTTATTTTGTGCATTAATTTTTTAAAATAAATAATTTTTTAGAATAAACTGAATTCTATTATAATTATTTCAACAATTTGTTTTAGTCCTTATCTTGTCCAATACATAAATTATTACTTTCAATTTTGTCCAATACTTTTGTTTTCGGTTAATTATCTAAAATTTGATCCCAAAACATACATAAGGAAAAAATATTACGATTTGAATTTATTAAAAACCTTTAATTTTGAAAAGAATCTACAAAGATAGATTTCAAAGCACAAATGTTTTGCTAATCCATATTATAAATAAAATTGATAAAAATATAAGAACAAATATGTAGTGAAAAAAAATTCATAAATCTTAAATATATAAGTCAAATATCAACAGCCATGCCATATTAATGGGAATGAAGTTGCAGAAAGAGGCATTACAAATATTCAAGTGTCACAAGGTCTATGCACGCGAACTCTAGAGCATAATCCCAATTCCGATGGTGAGCACGCCATCCACTGCTCATATCCAAGAACTGAGACCCACTAATCGAAGAATCACCACCATCATCGTCGTCATCATCGTAGTCATCATCATTAGTGTCATGAGGCTCGTATAGATTTGCAGCAGATGAAGGTGTGAGATGTGATGGAGTAGGCACTTCATGAGGTTGGGTGCTAAATGAGGAAAGAAAATTTTTGGTCGAAGAAGCAGGAATTGATGGAAATTGATGAGTTTGCATATCCTGAGACATTTGTGATAATCCCATCATAGAAGTAAATGGAAGTTGAGTGTGATGGATGTCGAAAAATAGTGAGGTTGGATAGGGATTATGGTGTGATGAAAAGGCAAATGATAGAAAAAAATTTAGTATTTCAGTAGGAGGAGTGGGATACAAAGCATGAAAAAATGGACCAAATGGATAAGTGAAGGCATACTGAGGCTGAGGAATAAATGAAGTGTTTAATGGAGCAACTACTGACACTTTTGTAGGTGATATGCTGACGTCCTGGGTGGAAGCTGCAGAGGTGGACTTAGTATGAACAGAGCGTGGCTGAGGAAAGCGAATACATGCATCACCTGCAGGAGGGAGTCTTAGAGCAGTTGCTCGTCGATGTGCATGACATTGATGATGCCGCATTGTCTCCAAATCAACAGGCCCAACATTGATCAAGTGTTCTGAAAGTGGGGTAGGTTCTGGTGTAGGGTTGGGGCATGGCATATCATCAGTGACTCTTCGTCTATAATCATTAATTGCAAATTGGGTACTATTAGTGATCTGATTAGCTTGAGATAAATTGTGAGTCAATGCAATGTGCTCAACAGAATTATCCTACATGTTGAAAAAAATCATGAAAAATTAAATAAATGGCTATACAAAATAATAAAAATACGAAATGAAATATAAAATCTTACAGCTACTGCCAAGCGAGCACTAATCGGTGAGATCCAACAATGTGTCACTTAACGGAACCAATCCAAATACTAGGAATCGTAATGTATGGATCCATGTGACCGTTGCCCAACCACAACACTATGAGCTCGACGCCCCTAAAGTAAGATCCAATGGGCAAGTTTTTCCACCCAATCTGTGTCATGATCCCACAAGTTATTATGATGCAACGCATCAAGGCGGAAAGGCTAGGAATGGGTTGTAGATATCCAAATTGTCATAGCCCCCTGTTAGGATAGTGCCATTCAAAAATGTGGATGCATATGAGGGGTACTAATGTCCGCCATATGTCTCATTCTTATGAGCAATACGCAGGCAGTTGTTGTATAATATCCTCGATGTATGGCTCCCAGATAATCTATATAAACAATTAAATTTTGTTTACAAAGAAAAAGGATAAATTACATAATGAATTATAAAAATTATTTATTTATTTTTGTAGATTTTTTTTACATGGCATCGTATTTGTACTAATAACTCCTTATTTGTTTAGCAACTAATCATTATGTAATAAATAATAACAATAATAATAATAATAATAATAATAATAATAATAATAATAATAGGAATAATAATAATAATAATAACCCTTATTATAATAATAAACGTATTTACAATAAATTTATTAATAATAATAATAATAATAATAATAATAATGAATAACAAAATTACTATTAATGTAGTGAAATAACGAACCTCATCTTGACGTGCATTATCTAGTCTGAGCTGAATGTCTGTAATGACATGTGTGGGAATCGATGTAATCCCACATGTTCTGCTCTATCTAAAATAATTGTATTAAGGAATTAGTAACATAATATCATACATGTAATAAAAAAATTTAAATAATTTACCTGTATCCTAGAGGTGCATCTGAAGGTATAGACCAGTCATTTAGTGTAGGGGCGAGAAAAGGAAATCGCTCCCAAGCCCATAGTTGAAAGATCCAGACTGGGCCACCCATTTGTGCCACTGCTGGTAGCCTCGATGCACGACAAAGATGACTATACAACAAAGCCAAACATGCAGATCCCCAACTATAATAACCGATTAAGTCAATGTTTTCCAAGAATTAAAGGAATTGCAAGCTAACTTTGCTTGTGGCTGCAGTAGGGAACACAACCGACAAACAAAGCTGTAAAATATAGGCATGTGTATGCCTATGCAATGTTGTCTGGTTAGCTTATGGAGGCAATTCTGCAAAGTGCTCCTTAAACCAAGAACTACGAACCAGCGAATAATGAATGTACGGTGGTTCTGGTGAAGTATCTAAAAGTGATTCGCATAATTCTAGGTAATCAGAATGAACTCTCACAGTAATAGGATGACTATTAATCGACAATCTCATCAATACAACAATATCCTAGAGCGTAATCGCGCACTCTCCATTAGGAAGATGGAAAGTATGTGTCTTCGATCTTCATCTCTTTATAAGAGCCGAAATAAGGTGATGATCAAGTTTGCCAATTTGGTGGAGTCGTGCAACTCCGAGAAATCCAGCATCTCGTAATAATCCCTCCATTTCATGACTCATGTTTTCATAAATGTTCTTTATTAGAGTGGTCCATCAACATATTATAACTAGACCTTCCAACTGAAAATGTATTGTTTATAATTAATAATAATAATTTATTTTGTTGATAATCTAACCCAACTTGAAATGAACTAGAATAGAACCAATGAACTTAGCATAAAGTTCTTGTGGCAACTCGTAATTGTCATTATGTTTCAACGTAAAATTTAACCTAATTCGCCTCCCACTACAAAGTTTAATTATAACCGTTAGTGTATCCCTTTAGACTATCTAAGTCATAATATAAATATTAAAGTATAATTTTTTTTATAACTGATCTGTACTTTTTTATGCCTGGTTCTGTTTCCCAAAGATAATCGAGAATTCATTTCTTGTGAAATTCAGGCAAAACTGAATGCATAGTTTTGTATTTATCATAGTCCCGTATTAAACCACCATTCCAAATGATTTGTTGGATTCTTGAATGTACTTGAATTATATAAAGTATCAAATCTTTATAATTATAAGGACTACAATTAACATCCATTTTCAGTTTCTTAAAATTTGCAATCATTTTGTCGACTATTTCTTGGTGTGCAGGACTTCTTATCACACAAAATTTTCTATAACAAGCCATGTTATGCTGTAACAAAAAAAATGTAATTAGTGTATATATATATATATATATATATATATATATATGTTCTAAAACAAGCCATGTTTTTTGATATAAAAGGCAAATTATTTCTTACATATCAAAATTGATGTAAGAAATATAATTTTTTAACTACATAAATGATGAAATCTTTTTAAATAACTAAATTTCTTTTTACTAACTATGTTTCTTCACTAATTACGCTCATAAATATTTCAGCCAACAAGTATATCTAACAAAATATAACATTGTTTTTACCAATAATCAACATATTAAATACTTTTACCAATAATCAACATATTAAATAAAATAAAAATTCAATAAATAAATTTTTTTTTACCTAACTAATTACCTAATTTTTTTTACTAACTACTATAAATTTTTCAAAACCTAAATCAAAAAATTATAACAAAGTCTAAATCATCAACATATTATATGCAACAATTTTACACAACTTACCTTTTTAGCTAACAAAGCCACTACCTCCTCAAAATCACCTTCTACAAAATAAAATATATAAAAATATTCACTAACAATATTTTCACAAACATATTTATTTAAAAATATAATTTCTTTAGATACATGCTATAAAAGTATAAATATTAAGCTTATTTAAAATATAACAACACTTATATAAATAACACATGATATAAATTATTCTTACTAACTAATTATTTAAACAATAAAATCAAAAATAAGAAATCAACAAAAATATTTTAACAACAATTATAAATTACATTTTTTTAATATTTCAACCGACAAGTAAATCTAACTAAATATAACATTTTTTTTTTACCAATAATCAACATATTAAATAAAATCAAAATTCAGTAAATAAATTTTTGTTACTTAACTAATTACCTAATTTTTTTTACTAACTACTAAAAATTATTTAAAACCTAAATCAACAAATCAAAAAATCACAAAATTATAACAAAATCTAAATGGCCAAATACACCATTTCACCCCTGAACTTTAACACTTTGACCTATTTCATCTTTCAACTTTCATTTTTTCCTATAATACAACTAAACTTCTATTTTGGACCTATATCAGTCCTATTCAACCGTTAGTTATTATTATTTAGCATATGGGTGGATAGCGTGGCATAGCGCATTTTTAAAGATGCTTGTGAGTGTGTGAACAGTGAAAAATGGTCTGACATGGGAAAAAGTGTCCTCCATTGCTACTGTGGCTATGACAAATTGAAAAGAAGAAGCCTTTCCTCTCTCTGTGACATAAGAAGTGATATTGATAGAGGAAGAAACAAAGATCATAGACATTCAGACAAAGATTTACATTCTCAATTATGGTTCCATTATCTAGTACACAAACACCATATCCTGTAAATTTGACCCTCTTAGCCTACGAAGATTGTGAGTTGGTGTTGTATACCTTTTGTATATCCGACACATCCATTTGCACCACCACCATCTGCAACCTTCTTGAACACCATCCTTCTCAACTAAGCTAACATCACTGCCACCCATATCTATCATAATACACAAAATAACAGTAAATTAAAAAAAATAACGGCAACAAGATTAACCTAAAAATCTTGAAGTCAAAGAAAATTTCTTTCTTTGGCATTACATTAAGCAGTTGGTGAGCAAAATCTAAATTCAAACACACATGTCTCACCTTACCTCAAGGTACCTAAAAGAAAAAGGATAAAGATGAACAATACATGCACCATGAGTTAAATCCACCAGTAGCACATTCTAATTTGATTTCACATCAAACCTTTTCTAATAGATAATTATGCTGCTAAGTTATATATCTCTCTATCATTTGATTAGCTTTGTGACCATTGTTTAATTAACAGTCGCTTATAATACATATTTCTATTTTTCCTTGTCATATTGGAGAATTCTATTTCTTGCCACAACCTGCAAGAAAGTCAAGAATATCAGGTGATAGTGAGTTTGAGCATTCTAAATTGCCGTCACTGGCTGATCTAGAGACAAATGTTTATAGTTTCAGGATTCTATTGCTCAAAATCATGGGAAGCTCCCGTACTCAAAAGAACAATGGCCACTTAAGAAATGGGTAAATCTCTAATGACATTTAGCAGCATTTGCTTTGCCTTTGCTCTAGCTGCATGCATAGAAGGTTTCTGAATAGCGTACAAACTGTAAACTTTCCAGGCTACTAAATATTTGAATGACAAGCGAAGCATCAGCTATATGATTGACCCAACTCTCAAGGCTTTTAAAAATAATGAGCTATAGATTATCTCTTAGGTTATACAAGAATGCATACAACCAGATCCAAGACAGAGACCAACAATGAGGGACGTCACTTCCAAATTGAGGGAATTAATTCCTATCTCACTAGATCAAACTTCAAACCACTCCAAGACTTTCTTTGCTATGGTGGTCTGAGCTCGAGATATTATCTATGGATGCAACATAAGTTTATCTTCTTTTATCTTTTGTTTTGATTGTGACCCTCTACATGCCAAAATCTAAGATTAGCTTTTTGATTGGTGATCCATCCCACATCACTGAATATCATTAATGCTCGGCTTTGGCACTTTTTTTCTTCATTGTTGTTCTATATTTGTCATACAATTTCATTATATTCAATTATTTTTTTTCTTCTTCTCTTAACGAAGCAGAGAAATCATCATTGTGACACTGTATTCCTCTACTCCCAATACAAGCTAAAGAATAAAAATCATCAGAATTCTCCACCATACAAGCTATCAATAATCGCCTACTCTCAGACGACGCCGTTTGAAACTCTCCAGATTTATCGCTATTACCATCACTGAAAGTAGAGGAATCATCGTTAACACCAGTGTCACCAAAGCTCCTTCCCATGTTTTGCTTGATTGAGCTTCTTGAATGCACAGTCAAAATGAGCTCAGTGAGCTCAAAGATTCTTCTTTTCCCTTTTCTGAAATTTTCAATTTTTACTTTTAGGGTTTATAACTTTAAGTTGGGGATATGTTATGTTAAAATTTTTAGGGTTTAATTTTTACCTTGGGTTAATGTTTTAGGTCAAATGAACCAACTGTTGTGGTTATTATTTGTTAGAAAATAATGCCATGTCAGCGAGCGTTCAATGTATGCGCAGGCTGCTGGTTGAATAGGATTGATATGGGTCCAAAATAGAAGTTTAGTTGTGTCATAGGAAAAAATGAAAGTTGGGAGGTAAAATAGGTCAAAGTGCTAAAGTTCAGGGGTGAAATGGTGTATTTGGCCAAATCTAAATCATCAACATATTATAAGCAACGATTTTACACGACTTACCTTTTTAGCTAACAAAGTCACCACCTCCTCAAAATCACATTCTACAAAAATAAAATATATAAAAATATTCGCTAACCATATTTTCACTAACATATTTATTTAAAAATATAAATTTTTTAGATACATGCTATAAAAGTATAAATATTAAGGTTATTTAATATATAACAACATTTATATAAATAACACATTATATAAATTATTCTTACTAACCAATTGATTTAAACAATAAAATCAAAAATAAGACATCAACAAAAATATTTTAACAACAATTATAAATTGCAAAATATCCATAACTATTTTAACAACAATTATATCTAACCAAATATAGCAATTTTCTCAACAAATAAACAAAATAAATAATATTCTTTTTATCACAACAATACCTTTTTAGCTTTAAATTTTTACCTCCTCAATATCACCTAAAAAAACAAAAAACAAAAATATATAAGACAATAAAAAATATATAAAACAATAAAAAACTTCTGTTAACTAATAAATTAAAATTTTAAACCCTAACTAATTGCATTATTTTTTCAACTAACTATCTAATAATTTTTTATACCTAACTAAATAAAAATTTTATATTTCAACAAAAAATTTTAATTTTTTTAGGTAAATAAAAAAAATTCAACTAAATCATAAATAAAGTTTTACAAATTCTCAACAACAAT
>CATIWM010092914.1:0-14395 GCA_949671775.1 Mallotus repandus | reverse complement strand
AATTTATAAAAGAGAAAAATAATAAGAAAAAAATAAAAAAAATAAACTGAAGTGAATCAAAATCACCAAAAAAATTGATAAAAAATTTTAAAAAACCATGGATGCAATATTAAAAACATGGGGAGTATACTTGTAACTAACATAGGGTATTTTATAATTAATAAAACTTTCGAGTATTTTTATAAAAAACATTTAAAAAGTGCCTTTCTATGTAAATTTCTCCTTTTTTTTTTTTTGGCATATATCTCTAATGTAATTATTCGATAAATTAACAAAGAAAAGATTTGATAACAATCACGCATATCATGCAACACAAAAACGATAAGCTTATTGAATGTTTGGCATATTATAGTTCTGTCTTATAACCTTTTCTGATATCTCTGTTAAACTACAAATGCCCAAGCATATTATAAAATAAACAAAAAGGTTACCAAAAAGAAAGAAGAAAAACAAACCGGCACATCTGACCAGAACAACTCGTGTAATGCTTACTCATATATACAAGTAACGCTTACTCTAATCGACTACATTTGGCATAGAAAGAAACTTCTACCACATTAAATGTAACGGTATTTAGGACCATCAGGCCTGACCATATGCTACTCTTAGTTTACTTCCAATATACATTAGCATCCAGCTCGGCGAGTAACAAGCCAACCTGGTTTGAATAGGACATCTCGCTTAAAGTTGCGGCCTTTGACAGAAATGGATTCACCTTGACGGCGGAAACACTGTAACAACAGCAAACAAGTTTCAGATAATCAAACTACAAGACTTGCCATAACATTTGCAACAGGTGCCAATAAAAAACTGTTAATGCGGAAAGAGAGTTCATTTAACCACTGTTTCATTCTTCTTTAATCTACCGATTATGATTTTCATCAATTGCAGAATTTAAACTCAAGATCTCATCTGACCATATGCTACTACTGCTAAATGGGTGTAACTGCTTGACTTTTTTCTCATTAACATCCTCAGCTGGTAAGTTATCACCAGAGGATTTGGAAAAAGGAATAATTAACAGAATTCTGGAGCTAGTTAGGATAAACACGATAAATCCTAAAGCTAAATGGGGTCAGAATGCTGTTCTTAAATCATAAAAAAGATGTCTTACCCACTAACAGACCAAGGCTGTCACTTGGGCGCATGCAAATGAGTACACATGCATCAAAAGCCATATTAGCATGTTTGGATTAGGAAGCAACTTCTAGCCCTACCCCAGAAATATTTTATGACAGATACAGTTGCCAATAACTTCATTTCGCATTAACATCACTAACTTCATTCCATCGCCGTTAAACTACCAATTTCATTAATGAATCGACAAAAATCTGATGTGGCAGTCCCTTTAAAATTGATTTTCTGAAACTTCAAGTTTACTCTATATTATGTCAGATTTGCAATGCATTCTTGCAGGAATCTCATGGAAGTAGCAATAAAATTGAAGTTCAATGACCATATATGCAACAAAATTAAAATTAAAAAAAAAGTTCTGTGACAATTAAAAAAAATTTAATCAACAGGTAGAAATGGTAATGGGAGAGGGGGAAGCAAACAAGACACAGACTTTCATAGATTTGAAGTTGAAAGCATCTACTTAAAAAGAGAAGATGAAATGGAAACTGAGAAAATGGCAACAAGATAATGACTAATTGTATGAGTTGGAAATTGGCTTTTCAGGAATGTCATGGTAAATTCTAGATCACTTTATTTTACTGTGTATATGCATGAAGTCTTTTCTAATGGTATACACAAAATTGGGTAATTTAGAGTAGTAGTTGCAGTCTTCAAAGCAAGTAAGCAAAAAATATATTCAATTTTATTTGTTTCAAAATGCCATACATTTGAGACCCCCTTTAAGACTCGCATCTGAAGATTACAATAAGAATTATAAAGGCAAAATAATAACCAACCTTGTAACAGACAACACTATCATCCGGGTACATAGCAAACAGTTTAGTTCCAAGTCGTGCATGGCAGGAATCACAGAGGCTTTCATCATTAATCTGCACATGCCGTGACCTTTCCTCCAATCTTGCAAGTCTTGCATCAATGTCTATAGCACGAGAAAGATTATGCACAATCTGGAAAGCAAGTTACAGGTCAACTTAGGCCTAAATTACTGAAACAAATATAATAACTGATGATGTATATTTTAATTGACAATAGCTACAGATAGCCTAAATGTGAAAGCCAATTTGAAAGACAATGGTAACTGAAACCATGACTACACGAAACAATAAAATATCCATTGAGGGGATAAATTTTAAAGAGGAAAGTACAATTTTATACCTGTGGTTTCGGCTTGTGACAGAACTTGTTCTATGTTTTTTTTTTCTCCTTAACTACCCTATGTGCCATAAATTTTACACTTCAACACCCTTCTAACTAATGTCGTTAAAAATCTATGATTTAATGTTAAAATAATAAAGGTGATATAGTATTCAACTAATTATAATAAACTCGAAATAAAACATTTTTAATTTTAAAATGAATAAAAAGAAATAAATTTATAATATTTTTAAAAATAACCAATTGGTTAGGTTGATTATAAATCATATATGAAATAATTTTATCATTGAAATTCAATATTATATTCATATTTTCTGATTAAATAATTATGATATTAGTTGATAGGGTATTAAAGTGTAAAAAATATGAAATACATGTATTCAAATGTCAAAAGAATCACATTATTAGTTTTGCCATAAGTCAAAACCACAAGAATCAAAATTGCAATTTTTCCAATTTTAAAACAAGGTGAAATATAGAAATGAAAACAAAAATATAAGCAAGGTTTATGTAGTTTGGCTTGGTGGCCTAAATCCACATACACCAAGGCCTTCATGGCTACATTGTTTTCATTATTTGCAGGCCGAATGCATGATTAGTTTTTACATCTCTTGACTTTTATTATTTTCTATAACAATTTTAAACTTTTATTTTAAACTACTACACCCCTAAATTTGCACTTTTCAATTCTATTTAACTCATGCAATACCTTAGTGGACAATTGTTTAATTTCAAACGCTATTAAACACATGAAGTGCTAAAAATGAACTTCAAACTAATCAAAACAAAGTCAGAAAAGTTAGAAACCTTTTAGTAATACGCTCTTCTTGAATTAAACCTTGCGTCAAACCACATAAGTTTCTTGTGTTCATATCAGCGCACATTTATTAAAATACGTTGTTTCATGTATCATAGGGGTTAAATAGGTTCAATAAAAATGTGTAAAGGTTGAATAAAATAATAAAAATTGAGCACATACAACAATCTTACACCATATAAATATCAAATCATATATCAATCAAGCCAAAGCCATGATGGTGATGGCTGCATTTCTTTTGTTATTTGTTTGTTTAGAACTCGTACAAATGATCCATATTTTTAACAAAGTCTGACACCATACAAGGCAAAATAAATCACATAATCATACAATCATTGATTCACACCATGCAATAAAGGAAGTAACAAAATACAAAAAAACAGATATACTTGCAAAAAAAAAAAAGGAATTAAAAAATTATGACAGTAACAAGAATAAAAACAATTTTCCATGTCAAAGAAAGATAGCACAAAATTAAGAAGAGGAAGGAGAGTATGTAACTTTTTATTCAAACGCAACTATTTATACAATTTCACACATCACCACTGTTCATGTCTTTCTGACATATAAGATTGTTGCCAAAGTTAACATGTAGCAACCAACAAGAAATATGAGCTTGAGAAAGGAAGAATTAACTTGTGTTTCAATTGTAAATTGTAGATGTTTTTATTTCAAAAATTTTTATTTTTGATATAGGAGAAAATCATTTTGCTGGCTTACTGGATTTTAAGGACCCCCTCAGCAACTTATAGTGAATATCCTTTTGCTCATCTAAAAAAATCTACAAAGACATGGAACCTCATACCCATGTATGGTAGATCCCAAATCAAAACAAACAGCTAAATTATTTGTTCAACCAACAATAGATCCATGTACTACAAAGAAACTTAATCTCTGGATGCATTGTCCGCAACCACAGCAGACTTGTGACAGTGCAAAGGAAACAAGTATCTAAGTTTTTACATTTCTCAAATTGCAGTGAGATGGAGATCCACAAGGACATTCACATGCAAGTGAAACAATCTTTAAGTTTCACGTTATATCAAAGAAAATTTAAAATTCAGAAGTGCAATCTAGAATTCCAACCATTAAGTGTTGTTTGAAGAGGTCATGGAAATAGACCTGTATCAAAGATTTGAATTGAATAACAAGAAGAATTCTAAAGAATCATCATATAATTTCAAGCAGAGGATCTTACTTGTCCTTGACAGTGATGATGGAGTCGAGCCCTTAACATTCGCAAAATTGTATCTGACGCAAGTTGAAGGGGCATTTCTGGGGACAACTTCTGCAATTTAAAAGATTATTTCTCAAGAAGAATCCCATGGTAATTATATATATATATATATAAATATATATATAAAGGAACATGATAAAGGAAAAATTAAGGGCAGCTCAAAGCAATTTCTGATTCAATTAAAATGGCAGCACACTGAAAAGCTCAGAAAATTTCAAACTTCGATTATTGAACCCTCATTTTGAGGTGTTTCCACTGAGCCCTGACTTAATAGCAGTAAGCTTTTCTTAAAAGAGGACCAAAATCTCATCTCTGATAACATTTAAGTACACTTAAGTATGTCACTCAAAATACATTCATTTAATATTGAGGCATCCAGAACTATTAGTAAGAAAATTGATATCTTTTTTTCTGAGGTAGTTGAGTTGCAAATATTAAGACACATAGCAAGCATAGATGCAACAAATATATATATATATAAGCCATAGATCAATAATTAGCTACACAGATGATAGCAAACCAAAAAAATTAATTCTATGGCCACCCAAACTTAATGATGCTTATTAAGCTTTTCTCTACTTATATATAACAAACATATTGAACTTTTAACAAAACTCAATCTTAATTTTTAGAATTTTAATGAGAGGAATGGTTGGTTAAATACCTCCAAAACTTGCAAAGGATCCAGGGATTCTCCATGGTTATGCAGAAGACGAACAGCAGCCTTAAACATAGGCTCTTTGCCATTTTGTGGATCCAAATACATATCGAGTAACCTGATAGATCATATTTAAGAAACAGGCAGACAGAGTTTGGAGAATCAAACAATGACAAGTAAAAAAAAAAAAAAAAAACAAACAAACTGCATGTATGCGTCGGGTCTGCCAATCTCTGCACAATATTGCTCAGCAGCTTCACAGTCCTCCAGCTTCCTGAGACATAAATGTATCTTATTTTAATTATACCATAATTCTTCAACCATATTTATCCACTAAAATAAAAGATTTAAGTTCATATGCCTCCAGAATCCTGAATCCCTAATCAATATATAGATTACATGCAGCCTATCATGCAATTCTGCCTTCTAACATCAATATAAAGTTGCCTTGTTTGACAGAGAAATGCTAAGCTCACAGAAGAGGTTGATTTTCTGTAAAATGTTTAGTGTAAAAAAAAAAATTGTAGGGGCATTGAGTGCATATATCAACAAGAACAAAAGCAATATATTCAAAAATTTGCACTTGGTTCTAAATAGAATCTAAATGGCATTCAAATGGAAATACTAAAACAGGGAAACATGGAAATTGATGCAACATTTTCTCAAAATAAAGGAAGCAAAAACGTAGAGGAAACATATGACTATTAAAAATATAAGGGTTTATATAAAAATAGCAAAAATATAGAGGTATATTTGTAAAAATTAATTTTGTATATAAATATTTAAAAACTCTATTTATCCAAATAAATTTAAGTATAACCAATTGATATTCAACTATAAACTATTAGAGTAATACTTTAAATCATTTTTTTTAATTAAGAAAACGTGTTTCCAACTTAAATTACAGAAGCAGTCTCAAAAAGTTTCAAAAATGTATTTTGAAGTTTCCACTTCAGAAACATTTCAGAACCATTGAAATGCTGATTGATGTAACTTTTGGTGCTTCATAGAGTACTATGATTAAGAACTAACAGGAGTTCTCAAATTAACTAGTGCAAAATAAAAGACAAGGTTAGAGGTGGACAAGGTTCATCTCAAATTAATTAGTACTGATAGGTTAAAAAAGCCTTAACTGTCGGTAACATGATAAACATAATGAAGCAAATTTGCTCACTAGGAAATGATATGAAACAATTCTAACAAATTCAGAGGAAAGAGACATTTTCCCCGGCAATTATATTCAAATACCATAAGGAAATATGTCCTAAGTAGATCACATCACTGAATCGGATAAGTCTTTCTCAGTTGATCTCTCGTGACATTTCTTAGTATTTCTAATGCATACAAGAACTAAAATTCCTCTTCTACCTTAGCAACTTAAAATCCTCTTCTACCTTAGCAAATTAAAATGGTATCTGAAAAAGGTGGTCACTAGTCACTAGCATTGCATCTTAAAAGAGATTCAAAGCTTACAGGGCTAGAATTTGGAGCACCAAGGTCTCTTGCCCTAATTTTCTGTATAGAATGGCCTGTCAAATAGAAAAAAAAAATTCAATCAGTTGCCCAAAAGCAAGACCAACCATTTTCCAATCAAAGAGCATTAGTTTCATCCATGCTTTCTAAGAGCCGACAGACATAAGGACACCAATAACAATGGATTTAGGACCCTCAATAGCATGTATGATTTTTTTTATTCATCGAACAAGGCTGCAAATTAAAAAAAATATAAATTCTCAACCTTTTCCAGCCACAGTTCTGATCCTTCAATCAAGTCAAGGACCTCCTCCGCATCATATAAATCTGAAGATAGTAAGAATAACTGTAACCTTTCTCGTACAGGACTTTGAAAGATTGAATTCCTACTAAAATCAGAAGATTTTGCCTCATCTACCCTTCCATCATCAGGGTTTTCAGAGACACTTTCCAATGTGAAAGATTCAATAGCTGACTTGGCAAGTGAGAGAGCATATATTGTGTGGAACTGGGTGTCAGCAGAGTCTTGATCTTCAATCAACCACTGGAGATAACTGTGTGCAGAAATGTAAATCAATACCCATGTTATGAATGTCAAATTAAGAAGAAAAAAAAGTAGTCTTTATAATAGAGAGAAAAATACAGCAACACCCTAAGGAAAACATTAAGCAGAAGATGCTAAATTTTAACTCTGAAAAACATTGAATCAAATTTTAAACTGAAAATTTGTATAAATAGAGCTCTATTCAGAGAATAGCCAAATATCTAATGCATGTTAACTGGAAAGCAGGACTATCTTCTAAGACCAGTGATTCAGCTGATCAGATATGAAAAAATAATTAAACATTTACATGAAGAATGATAAATTAAAGTTTGGCAAACAAATAAATGAAACCTAATTAAACATTTACATGAAGAATGATAAATTAAACTTTGGCAAACAAATAAATGGAACCTAATACATTAGTCTACATGATTAACTACTAGCCAAAGACTTCTCATGTGTCTCATAGGACCTACAACATTCAAGCAATTATATAGCCATGAAGCCATACTTTGCAAGTGCATAGGGGATGTACCTTTGCAATATTTCAACCTTTTTTTGATCGATGGCAGCAATCACCTCATCTGTGGTAGAAGAACTGAAATTTTGGTTCAATTTGAAACAAAAATTAAAGAAAAAAATAGCCATTGTGCAAGACAGCTTAAAGCTTATAAACTTCATATCCAATTAACAGAGTATTAATAGGCAGCAGGCACTCAGCTAACCCTAGAAACTTTACATGATCATCACACAGACTGTAAAAGAAAATTAATAACAAAAAAAAAAAGTTAGCCTCCAGCTCAAACATAGGCAAAAATAGATTGTGTTATATACTACAACATTCATAGATGCAAACATAAGTGAGCAAGAAGTATAAAGATGTGCCACATAGTGTTTTAGCCACTGTTTGACGGTCTATTTTCATAATCAAATTCAATTTAGTACCAAAATTAATTTAAAGCACAGAGTTTTAAAGCAGATGAAATTGAGGAATACCATGCAGAAAGTGGTCTGCAAAAGCAGACACTTTATAAACAACATAACTTGGGTAAAAAACTTAGACACATTCCGGACTGTAGCAGATCCACTAATAATTAGATATAAGCATATTTTGAACAAATAAAATTCATAACAAGGAACAGGTACCAAATAGAACTTAACACAATTAAGAATGAAAAGGGAACCAAGGCCAACCTGGTGAAAGTTGATCTGCTCTTTTATTTGAAGTCAAAACTTCAACTGCAAGTACTGGATTAATATCTGCAATCTAAAAGAAGAAACCAGAATATAAATTAGCCATTAGCTTCCAAAAGTAGTTCTCTACAAAGCAATGAAACGCAAATACTACATACCCATCCAAGATGCTGCAAAACCAAATCCTGATCAGACAATTTCTCAAGAATTTTTGATGCCTCAATTGCAGCAATATCTTTACCAGGTAGAATATTTGCATAGCCCTTTTGTAAGTCAGACTCCATGACTGGATCCTCCCATAGGCCAGAAGAATAGTTTCTTGCCAGAATGCGCCATATGGCAAGAGCCTTTGAGCTCATCCCTTTACTTGCATGTAAAAAGGCAAGCGTCCGTAAATGCCCAGAGTCATCTAGTAGAGTTTCTAATTCCTCCTGCACCGCCCATGGAAGTTGTACAGTCATCCTTCAAGCAAGCTCCTGACAACAGCCTATCTGTTTTAAAATGCACTGGAATACTAAGATTCCGCAGTCTACCAATGACTTTAGGCCTATAATCCAACTAGACATTGACACATAAGCCTAGATACATTATTTCAAACTCAAAAATCGGGTAGCTCAACTATAGAAACCACAACTGGCAACCTTTCAAGTTTAAAATTTTTTTAAAAAAAAATTCCCTAAGCGTATTACTTCAGCTGACTTGACCTTGAATTCAAATGCCAACAGCATTTCCATTAGTTTTAGAGACTTCTTTTAAGGAGGTGGGCAATAGCTAAAGAAAAAAACTGAAAGAATAAAGAAGAAACAAAGATCAAATGTGACAACACAAATGAAGGTTTGTTAACGATTTATTACCTGGGGCAGAAGAGTTAAAAAATGGATTTAAGAGACATAAAGTTAAAAAATGGATTTAACTTCTTTCAAGGATAGGATGAGGGACAAAAAAGAGGAGAATACTATTGAAATTTGAAATTACAACAAGAAGAGAAAATGTCGGCCCATGGGCAAGACTAGAATCTCAGGATTTCCCTTTCCTCATTTCTGCCATTCCCAAATAAGCTATTAGCATATCAATCTCAAAGATTTCTTCTCCATAAACCATAACAAAGTCAGCTTGAGCTAAAGCATTGGCATTTAAACTTTAAAGCCAATAGCACTTTCAAGATGTGGCTAATACTGATGAGTATTGGGTATAAGAATAAACTAAGAATGAATAATCTCGTTTTCCATTTCTCATGGAACAGTTCTTTCCATTTATGGTGATGAAATCTTCACAAGAGATGAAAATTGTTTCAATCAAAATTTAACCTTTCTGTACAACTAAATGCTATATGACAGTAACCAATCAATTGCTAAAGTCAAGATTATTGATGAGAAAGAAATTAAGATTATAACAATCAAATTCAAAGGTGAAAATATGACATACCACAATGCAGCTGTTTTCTGATGATGCAAGCCTCTCCATATCATCTACTCGGTCTAAAGCTCTATATAGGTACATTAAGAGTGTGTCAACTCCCTCTCGCACTGACAAATCCAGTTCTTTCTCACGAGAAACTTCCAGATACCTATAGTAAGTAAATAAGAAAGGATAGGAACACAATCATTTACTGATTCACAGGATAACATAATACAATAACATGTGATTTCTCAATCAACAACTGTAGACACCTGGTGATGTTTTTGATTGCTGATTCAAGTAAATTAGATCTAGTCGGTGGATTCAATATAAAATCATCATCTACTGCAGTATCTACACCTGCTTTCTTGAGGAAAATAGCTCTTTGGATAGTCATCAATCCATCATCTACAACATCTTCAAGAGGAGCAGGAGGAGGATGCAAACCCCAATAACGGTTCCTAGGAACCTGAAAATGTGAGTCCAATACTATGACTGCAAACACGTAGAGTACTTTACCAAACAATTAACATAATGCAAACAAGCACCAAAGAGACTGGTCTTGGACTCTTGGTTAATAACACAGGACACATATACATGACATCTACAGAATTATTTCTTATTTACATAAATTCATGTGTATAGCATGACTATAAACACTAGGATAAAGTCAAAAACAATTCCTCTCATCCATTCATTGACCTATGTAAACATACTTTTGTTAAACAATCTAACATTGTCAAAAACAAAAATGGCTATTTCTGTATAAAAATGCAAAGATTCAACAATAAACTATAAACAAGACATACAGAATCAAGAAAATTTCTTCTCCTTTGGTAAAACATTTGTCACATCAATTCAAAATTTCACTTTTCTTCTTCACAAATATACATTACTTTTGCCCTGTGGTTTTAGATTAATGATCATATTGTCATTTACGCAAAACTTGATGTGAGCATTACTATCAATTGCTTTATCAGACATTTACTTAGTTCTCAATCATCTGATTCATCATTCATTTAAAATTTACAGCAGGCCTTAGTTGATTAGGTTGACATATTTGATTAGGTTGACATACTCTATGATAAGACTATTGCCCAAGAGTAACATTAACCACAAGATTCCTTACTAATGGCACAACTGCAATAAAAAATTATAACATTAAAAAAAATATACCAGCAAAGACCACCGGTTCGGGTCCCGCATTATAAATGGAAATACTTCAGAAGGGTGCATAGTCTCTGACTGCAAAAAATGATTCACTGCTTCCTCAAAATGCAGGTCAAAAAGCAAGAGGAAACCCACTTGAGCATGAACAAAGGATAGCATCTCATTTGACATTTCACCTTCACACTCAAGTTCCTCCACCAAGGAGATGGCCTCCTTGAAATTTTTCTTTCTCAAAAGATCTTTAATTTGATCTTCAGAAGAAACTTTTGAGTAGCAGATAACCTAGCAATAGTCAGCATAAAACATAATAAACCATCAAGTAGCCACAATATGGCTTCATCAAAAGCATATACGTTTGGAAACAGAACAACAAACACTTCAGAAAGTAATTCAACCACTAAAATTCTTGTCAATCTAGAATACCAAGTCTAGAATCCTAAGACACAAGTTTTTTTTTTTTAAAAAAAGAAAAACATAAAGGCTGCAAGTTGCAAAAATATGTTCAAGACTTTAAGGCTTCAGCCAAAAAAAAAGAAAAAAAGAAACAAAAATCATTAAGGAGCAGAATACTAGAATAATATCAAAGTTACGAAAAAAAAATTGTCTAAACAACATAATTTAAGAGTAAGCATTTGCCTACCTTTGTAGGAGTCGCAACAAGAAGAAGATTTCCATTCCCACCTTCCCCATTGGCAACAATACATGGTCCGACTCCTTCAGCACCAAAAATAACAGTCTGAATACAACTGCCTGACCTCTTGTTGTACAACTCTACCTTACCATCTCTAGCAAGCACCACACACGATGATAATTCGCCAACAGAATCAGGACTGCCACGAAAAACCAAACTGCCTCCAACGGGCTGTCCATGCTCATTAACAACAATTCCAACATTATCTACCAACATTAGTACCTTCTTCTCTTTCCATAACAATTTAAGCTGAGGGGTACTCGAAACATCAGGTAATGTAAATATTACACCGCTTTGTCCAGTAACACAAGAAAACAAACTATATCCATTGACGGTACCCACAATTATGGAGTCATTAAGCCACACAATGGTCTTAACACCATCAATACACTGAATCTCTTTCAAAATGATGAAAGACCCATTTAGATTATCAGTATCCTTGTCAATCTTAGCTAGTCTATAATTGTTATTATTCCCGAAAACAAGCTCTACTAGTATCAATCTTTTACCAATTACAACGGCAAAAACATTATTGCCTTCATTTTGTTGTGAAGTTTCTTTGGATTTTACTCCATTTGACCTAATCCCACCTCCCAATTTATGCAAAATTCGCTGGCTTGTGCTTGAAGATTCCAAATTAGCAGCTGAAATGCCCAACAGATCTGTGCTATGGGAATCACAGCTGCGAATTCTCTTGGCAATAGCAGAAACTCCCTTGAGAGAAGTCAATTTTTTAACAGGCTGAGACAAAAGAGAATCGACAAAGAACAAGGAACCATCGCAGAGAAAAAGAACTTTTCCAATGTCAGAAAGCAGGAGGATTGATTCAATTGGAGAAGAATCAGCAGCAGCCGATACACTTCGAAGAAAGGAAAGGGTGGGTTTGGAAGAATCGGTGAGATCGTTAGGGTCAGTGGAGAGCAAAAAGAGGGATCCAGAGAAGGTGCCAACGTAGATTAGGGTTTGAGAATCGGAGATGGATAGGGATCGAATAGTAGAAGTGGGAGAGTAAGTGGAGAGGTCTATGTTTGAGAGAGGTTGAACTACTGTTCGAGAAGTAGGATCGGACTTCGCCATTGTTAACTGTGTCATGACTTGAAGTTGAAGGCCATGGAAATGTTTTTGGCTTTGAATTGAAGAAAATATGCTCTTCGATGACGATGAGAATGGAAATGGAGAGTTAAAAGCCCAAAGCTGCTCTTCCCTCTTTTTTTTTTACTATGTACAGTACTTCTTTCTTATTTGTTCCGGAATTTTTTTTTTTTTAAAAAATATTCACTGAGATTAAACTCTCAGTTTTAAAAAATATTAAAAAATCACTCAATTTTAAATTTTCATCAAATAATTTTCTTCCTCGGTGAAAATGAACAAAAATAATTTTAAAATAGGATATTAATCGAAAATCAAAATGTGAATAATTATAAAAATTTCAAAAATATCTTTAAAAATTTTCAAATTTGAACTTAATTTAATTAAAATTAAAATTTTCAAATATTCTTAAAAACTGCAAATGCTTACGCATTTTGACAACCAGCATACATTTACACTGTTGAAGCTACTAATTTATTTATTGGAATTATAATTTTTTATAATTTAATTAAAGAATAATATGAAATTTTTATTACTTTTATACTATAACAGCATGAATAAAAAGTGTATGATTTAAAAAATAAATTAAATTTGGTATAATATTATAAATTTAATCAACTATTGAAGATAAATATGTATTTTTATGTTATTTAATTTTTTAATAAAATTTGTTTATTAAAAAATTTAATTTATTTTGATTTAATTAAATCATAGCTTAATTTTTTTATTACTTTTAAATATTATAATAGTGTAAAAAGGTAAATGAATTGTTTTCAAAAAAATTAAAAAGAAATTAATAAAGTAGTGTGTACTACTACAGATTTAATAAAATGAGAATGAATATATCCTTTTTATTTAAATTTTTTCAACAAAAATAAATTTTTTTTGTTGAAGTTATAATTTTTAATGTAATTTGATTTAATTTAAGTAAAGTTATTTTTATTATTTATAATATTACAGTGGTACAAAAGAAAAAAGTTAATGGATTTTTTTTATAAGTACAATTTTAATTTATGTCGTTTTGTCTTTTGGCAAAATCAGTTATGTGATTTTTTTTTTTAGCTTTTAAATATCATGTGTTTAACATTCTTTTGCACTTTAATTTCATTCTAACTAATATTTGTAGGCGGCAGGATTTAGTGCGCACTCAAGTGTTGGTGACCACAATACTATGTGAGCTCAGTGCCCACTAGGAAATACGAAATAGGTCTTAAGCATAAATGGAGATGGAGTCGTCACCCGGATAAAAGTCAGGACACACTTATACGGCAACTAGATTCTACAGAAGTTTTCAAAAGTCGTCATCAGAGAATGGATTCGGAAACTGAGTATGGGCGTTTGAATGCCCACCCGACCTTGCGGTCGGCCTCCGTTTATGTTTCATGTTTTATTACCTTTAATTATTCAGCTGTTTCTTTATTAACATGCAAATTAAAATTGCTTTCGATCAATTGTCCAAGTTTACATTAAGGTCCAAGTTTGCACATTAATCTCATTTCATGCATTTAAGTCCTGTCAATCATCGAAAATAATAATTTACAACCATTCATTCCTAAATGCGGAAAGGATTAAAGATTACAATGCTTTACTTTGAATAAGAGAGAAATAAACCGAAAATATACCAAAAAAAAAATCCTAATATACAGATAATATAAAAAAAAAAAAACCAGAAATATACTAAAAATAAACTGTCACAAAACCTCTCAAGAACTAATTAAGGGAATCCATTCCCTTTGAGTGGAAACTCATCCCAAGTTCATGTAATAGGCAACAATAAACTTCCCAAAGTACAAAAGAAATCCTATAAAAAGGAATCTATAAAGGTAATTACA
>CATIWM010092850.1:0-11903 GCA_949671775.1 Mallotus repandus | reverse complement strand
CGAACATATTAACGAACTTGTTCGCGAGCTTTAAGGTGTTTGAGCTCTGTTCGTTTATCTTTTGAGCCTCAAAATTATGTTCGGGCTCTGCTCGTTTAACTTAACAAACGAGCTTGAACGAGCTTTTAACGAGCCGAACTCCGAGCTGTTCGCGAGCGGCTCTGTTCGTTTACACCCCTAAGTAGGCCTAGCTATGGTTACGGAACTTGTTGGTTCCAGTTCCATAAATCATAGAACTGGACCAAAATTGGGCCTTGGCAGATTCAGGGCCAGTTTCGAACCGAGTTTCAATTTCAGTTCTAAATTTTTTTATTATTTTTAATTATATTTAAATATTTAAAATATTGTAATAATTTTTAATTTTATCCATCATATTGTCTAAATCAACAATAGATGGTTATGATTGATCCTCAAATTAACTTATTCTACTTGAACTTGCCATTTGATCAAATGAAAATAATATATTTATGGAAAAAAATAAAAAAAAATTTGAAAAAAATTGAGGAAATAATAATAATAAAATGAGGAGGAGGAGTAATAATAATAATAATAATATGTCTTCCAGTTTTGGCTTAAAAAAAACAACAATTTTTATCTATGTACTTAGCTAATGAATATGTATATATTTTGATCTTGGGAAGAAAAGGAAAAAAAAAATCCATTTCTATTCTTATTATAGTTTCTCTTTCAGTGTAAACCCACCAAAACATATTTCTCTTTCAGCGGTGAATCTTCATTATCATCCTCTTTAAGACTCAACAGCGGTTCATTAAATTTTAGCATATGGGTTTGGATTTTAGGTATAAGTTTATTAATATTGTTACTAAAAGACCATAACTCCATCTATTTCTATGTGAAGATGCACCCTTGTCCCACATCAGTTATAAGTTCAAGTCTCCCCTCTTCCCCGTGAGCGCTTTTTTCTGTAAAGGACAAAATCATACGATCTGTGAGCTCTCCAAGTCAAAGTGGACAATACCTCATGAGCGAGCCTACTGTGTGTCTCCTGTTCTCCCACCTTCTTCCACAACAAGTTTGATGTAGTTGCAACACTTCTTAGGAAAAAAAGGCACATATTGTAGAGTTTGAACCCATAATCTCATATGCCTTTTAAAAATGCCTTACCATTTATGCTGTAAACAACGTATTATTGTATTTTGGTTATATATATATAGAGGAGAGAGAGAGAGAGAGAGAGAGAGAGTAATGGTTGGATTTTCGTTCGGATTGGTTCTGAAAATATATATATTATTAGTAAAATTATAAACTTAAAGAAATGAGTAAAAAAATTAATAATTGAACTCTTATCTTTTACATGTAACAAAATCTTACAATTTATATACTTTTTAAATCATAAACTATGGTAAAAATTATATAGTAAGTAAAACGAGAATAAAGTTGAATGAAGTTGTATTAATTTTGAATTTAGTGATCAACACCATATTAATTAACTCAATTTGATTTGATGGTAAAATATTACTAACGCTAATTTTAATATTATATTAAATTTGATTATAAGAGTGTAAAGGAATTGAGTAGATTCGAGCTGAGCTTTTAAATAAAGTTTAAAACTTTGCTCGTAAAAATTTAATTAAATTCAAACTCAAATTGAGTTTAAAAAAATTTAGCTTTTAAGATCACTGAGATGAAATGTGCTATTCTATCCTATCGTAGGATGTGCAAATGAAATGATACATTAACATTAGGACCTAATGGATAATCCATATCAACCATCGTGGGTTTGCGAATCTTTATTTTTTGAATTGCGGCCTAGTTAATTTTCAGACGGCAAATTATATCATGGACCCTTGTCCATATTGTAATATGGACTAAGTCCATCACACACGTGTGAAATACATTTTTAATTTTTTGGTAACGCTTTTGTATGTTTTAACGCTGCTCTGCTTTTTATTTTTTTTAAAGCTGTTGTATTGTTGTTCTTTCTTCTTCCATGGGTAGTGATTCATTGAGAAACCATGAAAATTATCATCACCAACAGTTGCAATCAGTGCCACTGCCACTACCACCAGCACCACCATCACAACCACTAAGTCATTATGAATCTAAAAAAAGAAGAGATTCTGAAAAATAAAGGGTTCCCATTGATGGAAATAAAAGAGCTAAGAGCAATAACCCATTTGAGGATCTTCTCTGTAATAATATAATGGAAAATTGAAAAGAAAAATAAGAAGTATGGAAACAGATTCAACAACACAATCTTAATATATGGGTAACAAATAAAGTAACTTTTGCTTTTATATGTTTAACATATCTCGATAGAGGTGAATTAATTTCTTTATATATTTTTTTTATATATGCATAATTACTGTTGGTTTTAGCGATGATTCTTCTTTGTGAAGATAAAGGACAATTGTGAGAGAGGAAAAGAAAGGAGAGTTGTCCTTAGGCAATTGTTATTAAATTTTTTTTTTAATGAAATTGAAAGTGAATCTGCAGATGAAAGTTAATGAGTCTATAAGTGAAGATCAATGAACATGCAAGTGAAGGTCAATGAATTTACAATAAATCCATTAGTATTTACCGACAAGTCCATTAGTATTTGCCTTCACATTCATTAGTAATTGTCTACATGTTCATTAGTATTTACCTACATGTTAATCATTTTAATAATAAGATTCGTTACTTAATAATATTATTAATTTAATATATTAATATTAAGTAAAAAATAATATTAATATTATAAAAATTAATAGGTTAATTGGTCGAATAATATAAGTTCATTGATTAAATCGTGAAAGTCCATTAATTATCAACTATAGGTTCACCACTTTTAATATTGTTGTTCATTATTCTATATAAGTTCATCAATAAAAAGATATAGACTCATTAAACACAAAATATAAATTCATTAACTACACACTTAATGTTGATCAAATAAAAAATAGAATGAACACATTTTATATGTAGCTTCAGAGCTTCTAAGTAGCAAGAAGGCACTTGCTATGACTGATGAGAGCCAACCTACACTTGTGACTGATTGGGCATGGTCATTGGAAAGGAAAGGACTGAACGATGTTGTAGAGAAATATGTTTTGGTTGTACTTCTTTGTTCTATCCATAGTTATATGCCAGCCTAACTATGGATCAGATTATGAAAATGTTGGAAACAGACCTGGCAATTCCTACTATCCCGAAAAGGCCAATTCCTCTTGTAGCTGAAAAGGATGATGTTGAGAGGTTAGTGAGCAGTAGTGGCTCAGGTCAGCTGTCTAGTCCCGCTGGCTACCAGTTATATACATTTGAGAATAATCGCCATCCTAGCTTCATAGAGGAACAAGGCGTATTTCAGAATCTAGACCAGTAGAATCGTTGTAAATTATATAGATTGGTGATAGAGGATCGTTTAAACACTCCAATCATAAATATATACTTATATATATATATATATATATATATATATATATATATAATTGTCTACTGGAAGAAGAAGAAGAAGAAGAAGGTGATGGTTAAAAAAAAAAGAATGCTTTTTTTTCAAACATATGTAATGACTGTGGTTCATACTACAATATGGACAAGAGTTCATGATATAACAATTGTTTCCATACAGATAAAAAAAATGAAGGAAAGTGGCTTTCACTTTTACTCTCTTCAAAAGTCACATTAACACTAAAGCATAACAGAACAGACAACTTTTAAGCTTTAATGGCGCAATTATTTATTTAAAGAGCAAGAATGTCCAACATTCCTTCCTTAGTAGAACTTGGCATCATCACCACCCGCCAATCTCTTTACTTCTCCTAGAAATGCTACACCATTTACACAACGAGTTCTTTTCCTGTTTCCACTTCGTCACTAAGTAGAATGTGAATTGCGTGGGTTGAGGATGCCAGAATTGAGAAGTGGAGCCTGGAGATCAAAGCATCTTGGTGATCTTCAGGCTCTCCAACAACCCATCAACCCAGTAGATAATCTTTGTACAACCTGTTCAAAACAGGAGCAGAAGTAGAGGTGGTCGTAAAGGAAGGGGTGGCAATGCCACAGGTGTAGCAAAAGGGCCAACTGCTGCAGGAAGTGGGGCAATTTACCTCTTTATGGCAAAAAATTATCAAAATTCCCACATTATGGTAGTTTTGAAAAATTTTCCAAATTTGTGGTACTTTTTTTTTTTTTTGAGAAAAATGCATTTCACTGGTTAAAGATGCGAAATTGCGTGTGGACAAATTTAAGCTCACTCATTTCGCCAGTGTAACAAGCAAAATGAAAAAAAAATTAACTCATTTCGCCAGTGGAACTGGCGAAATGAAAAAAAAAACCATGTCCATTTTGCCAATTACACAGGCGAAATGGGATGAGAATCAGAGTATATTTTGTTATTCCTATTGCTATTGACTTTTTAACAAAATTTGGCAAAAAAATAAAAATAATTTAACAAAATTTGGCATAAAAAATAAAAATAATTGGCGCAAGGTACAAGAGTTGGCACAATAATTGGGGGACAAGAGAAGAGAGGACGTGAGGTGTAGCTAATGGCAAAATGGGCTGTGCATTTTGCTTGTATAACAGGCAAAATGAAGACAAGTCCCATCTTGCACAGATGGCCAAGCAAGCAGCGGTGAAGACAGGTCCTGCCCCATGCAGCGGTGAAGACAGGTCCTGCCCATGCAGCGGTGAAGATAGGGCCATGCAGAGTGGCTGGGGTTGTGACAAATGGGTAGTTTATTTTGAATTATTTTGCTTGTTTAAGCCACTATTCGGTGGACTTTCACTCTTAACTCTTAGTCTCTCTCCCTCTCACCTATTGCTTTCAAAATAAAATCTTCTCTTCTTATTCTTTTGCTTGTTTTTGTTAAAGTGTAACAAAATATTAGTGACAGGAACAAAAAAAAAACAAAAAAAAAAAACAAAGGTAATGTATTGTTGTTGACAATTTTTTAAACTTAATTAATAATTTAGTTGAATATTTTTTATTTATCTAAAAAAATTATAAATTCTTTTTGAAATGTAAATTTTTTTTAATTTGGTAGGTATAAAAATGATTAGATAGTTTGTTAAACAAAATAATGGAATTAGTTAGGTTTAAAATTTTTATTTATTAGGTAAAATTTTTTTTATTGTCTTGTATATTTTTATTGTCATATATATTTTGTGGTTTTGTTTTTTTTAGGTGATATTGAGGTAAAAATTTAAAGCTAAAAAGGTATTGTTGTGATAAAAAGAATATTACAAATTTTGTTTATTTGTTGCAAAAATTGCTATATTTAGATAAATATACTTGTTGTTAAAATAGTTATGGCTATTTTGTAATTTATATTTGTTGTCAAAATCATCTATAAGTCAATAATATGAAAAAATAAAAAATAATAGAATATTAATATTATTTATTACATAATTATTAGTGACTAACTAATATTAAAAAATATAATTATAACTAAATAATTATTTAATGATTATAATATTATAAAAATTAATATAATCATTATATCATTATATCATAATCATTGTGTAATAATTATACTTGGGAAAATGGGAAGAGTAATAATTTGATGCATTTTGCCAGTGCTATTGGCAAAATGCAGCACTGGCAAAATGCATCAAAACAAAATTTCATACTTTTCGCTAGTGCTACTGGCAAAATGCACGAAAAAAATATTTCATTCATTTCGGCAGTAGCATTGACGAAATGAATGAAATTTTTTTTTTTAAATTTGTCAGGCAATTCGCCAGTAGCACTAACAAAATGGACATTTCGCCAGTGCTACTGGCGAAATGCCTGACACTCCCACTTCTCTCCTCCACCTCAGCCAAAAGTACCATATATTGGAAATATATTTGAGAAACTACCATAAAACTTGGAATTAATTCAAAAAGTACCACAATACGGGAATTTTGCCAAATTTTTACCATAAATTGGAAAATTGCCCAACAAATATAGGTGCATAAATAATATCTAATATTTAATAGTGACAAATTGGCATTCTTACCAAAATTCTAGTTATCCATTAGTTGAGCAGAAGGAATTTATAACAGTAAGAATGATGATGATGGGACCTATTTTTAGGTTTAGAAGGAATTCAAGAGATGGAGATGAGATTGTGCTTTGTTGGGGATTAAGAAAACTGATTCAGTGACTCATCTTTTCTTTTTAGTGCTTCAAATGCTGCATACTGAAGTGTGGTACAAGTAGAGTTTAGTAATTAGTATTACAACATTGGCATGTTGAGTTTTTTCTGGAAAACTGATTTATTTTTTTCTGGAGAACTGATTTATTTTTTTTGGAAAGATCATCAATTCTACCCTTTTAAAATGCACCTTATATAATATTCTATCAGAAGTTTGAAATGGCAATGGCAAAGTTTTCATTCATCATTTATAATTGCATTTTGAAGCTTGAAGATTTATGATTTGTATACAATATCAAGTATGAAAGACAGTTGTTAGGTCTCCGTGCACATGGGATTAATTCCAAGATTGATTATGTATGTCTCTCAAGGAGCCTTTTCTTTGCATCATGAATTCTTCAAAAGACTAATTTTATTGGAAGTTCAGAAATTTTATGCTTAAAGAATTCAGTACAAATTAAAGAATCTGAAGAAAATGATCCAACTTAATTGGAATTACCATCATAATCAGCATCATAGACATCCTGATCTTTGTTGTCGCTCTCACAAAGTGTCGCATCGTTTGCATTAATGACTCTACGAGAATAGTGTTCAAAGAATTTTTTCGGAAATTAAAGATAAAAGAAACAAGATGTCCCCCAGCAATCAGCTCTTGCTTACAGTACGAAATAACTAGTGAATGCAATACCTAACCCAATGGATGCAGTGGCCTAATTTTTGAGTTTGCCATTTTCAGGTGTTGAAATGAGATTTGCCCAATTCTCCTAGGTGTCGTTGAAGAAAGTTCAACATATGTATGTACATATGTTAACTCTGTAGTAATAAAACGTGCAATGTTGTTGAAGGTTGAATAGTTTAGTGGTATAGCTCCCTTCAAATCATGTTTGAATCAATGCTTGATTTTTACTTTTCCTTCTCAGTTAAAAATAAAACAAATTGCAATATTCAAACTTTTTTTAAATAATTAAGCCTCAAATCTATTATGATATTATTTGCTCTTTGAATCTTAACATTATTATCTTTGCAATTTGGTTACCATGAGAGATAAAGAGGCCCTAGCGGATACTCTATTCAGCATAAGAGACGTTGTATCTCAAGAATTCTCATGGTCCTTGTTTCTATTCAGAACTAGCTTGCTAAGTTGCAACAAATATGTGTATCCAATTTCCCTTTTAGAACTTGAAATTTACACGTTTAAAAAAAGCAACTTAGAGACTTGTTCTCAAAACCTATGGATTCAAACTGGAATGTAATGGGGAAGAGGGATGATCATCTCTTCGGTTATTCGTATCAATGTTAAAAAAGTCTGTCTATCACTATCATTGCTGTGGAAAGGTAGTTTAGTTGTATAATTTTATTTTAATTTTTTGATTTTAACAAAAAAAAATTCAATTTCACCAACTGTTCGCAGTTTAACATAAATAATATCATTTGATTAAAACCAAATAAAAACCAATTTACTTAATTTTATCTAAATAACTGTTGTCTACTAAAATTATTAAAAATTGATTAGATTATAATATTTTTACAAAGAAATAAAAAATCTATATCTATATATTAAATTTTGAATCCTAAAATTATTAAGTTAAAAATTTGACAAGTGTCTTAATGTGTTAAACTATTAAAAATCCTAATTTTTTATTAAAAATAAAACATTTTTAATAATTATTTAGTATTATTTTTTAACTAAAATATTATTATATATATATTAATACTATTAAAATTCTATAATTATATAATATTACCTATTTATTTACCTTAAATCACTCAAAATATTTTTTCTAAACCATTAAAAATTTAAAAATTATAATAATTATTTAATATTATTTTTCAACTAAAACACTATTGTACATACTTTAATACTGAATTAATAATTTTTTATTTTAAAAAAATTAATTTAATAATTCTAAAAACAAAAAAACTAGTTTATTTAAAAACTAAATTGTTGATTGTATGTCTATGTGACATGGGGTCGGTCTTGTCTCCTGACAAGGGTGTTGTTTCTTGTTCTCTTTGTTATCATTGGTCTTTTTCTTTAAATTCTTTTCAGTTTTCGTCCTTTTTCTGATTTATTCTCGTTTTCACTCAACCGTCTATAGTATTTTCGCGTTTCTTTTGTCTGTTTTTGTCTTGAATATGGCCGACGAAAACTCTTTGAATATTCAGTATGCTGCGATGTCTCTTGAAGAAGAGGAAGAAGGAGGGGCAGTTATTGAAAGAGGAGTGGTCTCCAATGTGACTACATATTACAAATGGTGCTTAGTTGGGAGGTTCTTAACAGATCGCTCCATTGACTTTTCTTCCATGGAGAACATGCTAGCCTCTTTGTGGCGTCCAGTGAGAGGGGTCATAATCAAAGAATTGAACCCATATCTTTTTCTGTTTCAAATTTTTCATGAATTGGATTTTTCACGGGTCATTGATAAGGGTCCATGGACTTACAATAATAACATTTTGCTTGTTCACCGTCTGTTACCTAATGAGCAGCCAACACAGGTGCCATTGTATCATGCTGATTTCTGGGTCCAGATTTATAATCTCCCTATAGGCTTCATGTCTGATCATGTGGCAAGGGCTGTGGGAAACTACATTGGAACCTTTATCTCTTCCGATTCCAATAATTTTTCTAGTTTTTGGCGGACTTATGTGCGAATCCGAGTTTCGATGGATGTTCGAAAGGCCATTAAACATAGAATGAAACTCAAGCAGGAGGGAGGGGATTGGTTTTGGGTGGATTTTAAGTATGAGAGACTTAAAACATTTTTGTCATGTTTGTGGCATTCTTGGGCACACAGACTATAGTTATGAGAAGGTTTTTGCTTTTGATCATGGCGAAGTTCCAAACCCATATGGTCAATGGTTAGTAGCAACTCCGGTCAGGCCACAACAGAACCGAGGAGAACGGTGGTTGAGGTCAACGATGCCAGAAAAAGAATCTGGAATCAGTGATGGTGATTTCATGCCAGTGGACTTAACGGTTACCAAAGGAGAAGGTTCCCAGATGGTAACTGTATTTTCGGGGAATGGTAATTCCACTAATCTGGGTCATGGGATAGGAAAGGAGATCACGGGTGCGCTAAATAAGGGGAAGAATACATGTTCTGATGCCAATCAACTTCCATCAGATAATGGCCTTCTTGATGAAATTGAGGGCTCTCATGCTAAGGGTGGTGTTATAATTGTGGATCCAAAACGGCGTAGGATGGAGGAAATTGACAATGTGGAGAATGTTGAGAGGGTTCCTATGGACTTACTCGAAGTGGGCTCAAAAATGGGGCTACAGGCGGGTTCTGAGCCCGCCCATCATCATGAGTTTTATAAGTTGGAACTGTCGTATGGACTGGGCAACCCACAGACAGCTCAAGTCCTCCGGACATAATCCAGACCTATAAGCCTAATGTGATTTTTATTATGGAAACTTTGGTTACGTTTTCTAGAATGGAGGCTATTAGAAAGAAAATTGGGTTTGATGGGCTGCATGTGGTGAATTGTGTGGGTCATAGTGGTGGATTGTGCCTTTTATGGAAAAGTCATGACATGGTTACAATTACAAATTCATCTTCTAATTTCATTGACGCGAGAATAAATTTCTCTGAGTTGGGGTTATGGAGGTTCACTGGCCTCTATGGGTTTCGTGACAAGAGAAGGCGTCGGGATTCTTGGGATCTTTTACGGCATCTTTCTGATTCTTCTACCCTTTCTTGGTGTGTATGGGTGACTTTAACGATTTATTGGCGCATGATGAGAAAAGAGGGCGTGTTATGCATCCTAATTGGCTTATCACGGGATTTCGCAGCGCTGTTCAAGACAGTGGCCTTCTGGATTTGGGTCTTGAAGGGTATCAGTTTACCTGGGAGAGAGGAGGGGTTCGGTTAATTAGGTGGAAGAGAAGTTGGATAGGGTGTTGGTTTCTAGTTCATGGCGTGATTTGTTCAACAGGGCTTCGGCTAGTTTCTGATCATCTTCCAATCATGCTCACCCCAAAGTTAATGGAGAAGAGTTTATGGGTTCGCAAGTTCAGGTTTGAGAATCTTTGGCTTCAAGATAATAATTGTTGTAATGTTGTTGAGGAGTCTTGGAATTCTTCGGTTCATGCAGATATTCAAACAAAATTATTTCAATGTGGTGAAGCGTTGAGTCGTTGGGGCGGGGGTTATGAGAAAAATATCAAACGCCATGTTGATGATGTGAAATTTTGGCTGCAACGGCTTTGGTTTAGAACTGACAATGAAGGGATTGCTGAGTATAACAGTGCAAATTCGGACCATCTGGATTTATTGGATCAATTGGAAATACTTTGGAAACAGAGAGCAAAGGTCTATTGGCTGAAAAATTATTCAAATTCTAAATTTTTTTCATTTTTATGCTACAGGAAGGAAACGCCAAAACAGGATGGAAAGATTAAAGGATGACTCTGGAGTTTGGAGGGACTGGAACAATGGGTTGGGTACTATCATGATTGATTACTTCACTAATATTTTTACTTCTTCGAATTCTACCTCGGATGAAGTTCTAGATTGAATTAACTCGGTTGTCTCGGAGACGATGAATAATTCTTTGCTTGAGCCAATCACTACTGAGGAGGTTCATAATGCTGTTTTTAGCATGCACAGTGATAAGTCACCGGGCAGAGACGGTATGAATCTTGCATTCTTTCAGTCTTTTTGGCCCATTGTGAACCGGGATGTTGTGACAGCTCGTGAGGAATTTCTTAGTAAGGGGACTCTACCCAGGGGTTTGAATGACACCTCAATCGTTTTAATTCCTAAGAAACACCAGCCGGAGAATATATCAGATTTGAGACCCTTCTCCTTGTGTAATGTCCCTCTACAAGATTATGGCAAAAATTTTAGCAAATCGGCTTAAAGTGGTCCTTCCCCTGCTGATTTTAAAGTCTCAAAGCGTGCTTGTCTCTGGACGCTTAATCACTGACAATATCTTGATAGCTTTTGAACTTACTACCTAAAGCGAAAAACTCAAGGGAAAGTGGGTGTATCGGCTCTTAAGATCGATATGAGCAAAGCATATGATCGCTTAGAGTGGAATTTCCTCAGTGCCATGTTGGGTAAATTTGGATTTAGTTCTCGATGGATTTCACTTATAATGGTTTGTGTTTCTTCTGTTCAGTACTTTATTTTGGGGAATGGTGTTGAGTATGGTCCTATTATCCCACAGAGAGGTGTTCGTCAAGGTTGTCCCCTCTCTCCATATCTTTTTATCCTATGTGCGGAGGGATTTAGTGCTCTGATACGAAAAAAAGAGGTTAAAGGTCTTTGGCATGGTTGTAGAATTGCAAGAGGAGCCCCTATGGTTAGCCATCTGTTTTTCGCAGAGTGTGATGTGGTTAAGGGAGTTCTCAGGGAATATGAAAATGCATCTGAGCAAGTTGTTAATTTTAATTAATCTGCAGCTCAAATGTCTCTGATATGCACCGACAAGTAATCTGTTCTCGGCTTCAGGTTCAAGGTACTACTGGTCAAGGTTGGTATTTGGGGTTGCCATCGTCAGTTGGAAGACAAAGTATGGAATCGAATCAATAACTGGAATAGCAAATTATTATCAATAGCGGGTAAAGAGATTCTCCTTAAATCCGTTGTGCAAGCAATTCCCAATTTTTGTATGAATGTCTTTCTTCTGCCATTAGAGTTGTGTCTAGAATTGGAACGCATGTTTAATGCTTTTTGGTGGTGTAGTAATGGTAAAGGAATCAAATGGGGCTGTTAGGACAAAATGTGTTTGCCTAAAGGCGCCGGTGGCTTGGGTTTTAAAAAATTAAGGAGTTTCAATCTCGCAATGCTCGGAAAACAAGGGTGGCGATTT
>CATIWM010092843.1:0-11433 GCA_949671775.1 Mallotus repandus | reverse complement strand
AATTAGCAAAACCATAAATTAAGATAATTTGTAAGAAGTTAATTACCTTGGAAACATGGTGAACAATTTCTGAACTTTTGTTGGTGCCAAAAGAGTTGGTAAGGTCACCAAAAATGAGTGTCATTAAAGGTTGTGAGATGCCATTGGCAATGGAAAATATAGCTCCCACAATCATCAAAACCAAGTCTAGCCCATCTGCAAATACGAACAACTTGTACATTGCCACCTTTTGATTGTCTCCATTTTTCCATTTCTTTTGGCCTTCCTGAACTTGGCTGCTTGATGCTTCTTTATCTTCTCCCATGGCTTTCTCCCTTTTTTTTTAAAAAAAAAAAAAGATCTTCAATTTTCTCCTTAACTGGATGTTTAAAGCAACAAAAACTTTTTTTTTTTTTAAAATCAAATTAAACTGAAGAAGTAATTAATGAATAAGGATTGTACTAAAGTTTCATGCACATAATAATTAAGAGAGATAAAGAAAACAAGAAGAAAGAGTTACATTTATAATTACATATTAACACGCATGAAATTTAATACTACGTTTTACTGAAAATTAAACAAGAAATGGTAGTAACATTTTTTTTATAGTTTTAATTAATTAATTAATTTAAATAAATCATTTATAATACAAAAAAAAAAAAGAATGTGTTATCAGGCCAAGCCTCCAAATACATATGGGCTAGATTTTCAGTCACCTTGGGATGAAGCATCATTGGGCCTCGTGTTCTACCTTCTATCTAATTACCAATTGGCAGATGAGTTCAGCCCAATAACACTACCAAATTAATTTATTTATATCAGAATTGAGCAATAAATAAGTAAGTTAACTTACTATTTATATTTGTTTAGCAATTTCGCTTGTTATACTTTATAAGATAAGTGAAGGATACTGCAATAATGGGTTCCATTAATTTTTTAAAAATAATTCAGAAATTAATTTTGATGATGTCAAAAAAAAAGAACTGATATCTCAAAATTTTGGAATTTCAACCTAGATATTAGATTAGATAACTCGCTATGTTGAATGTGTTACACTTATCACCACCAGATGACCTTAAAGGCAATACAATCTTTATTCCTTGCTTCATGATTATAAATAAATAAAAAAATAAAAGATAGTTGAAAAACACAAAAGAAGTTTTTGATTGCTTTGGTGTGATGAAAAAAGGAGGGGTTGTCTTCTAAAGTGATCACAATCGTGCTTGTCATTGTTGACTAAAATCCCATGCTCATGCATATCGAGAATGATCCTCACTATTGCACCACAAAATTTTCAATTTGTTAGCCGTAACAAGATTTTTTCTTTGTCACTACACGGAACATCCATGAAAAGAAATTTGCTGTTCATATCAAATCGAAAAGAGCAAAAAGTCATCAATTCTACGGCTGAAGCAATTGCAATTGAATTTAAATAAGATCAATTTCAATTTTTTTTAGTAAATCGAGAAATTATACGATTTTTTAAAAAAAATGTCACAAACCGAATATTATAATTCTAAATTTTTCTAAATAGTAGTTATCATATGACCACTTTTTTAGTGACAAATAAGTCTAATTTTAAATATATATAAAACATATTTAAAATGATTCTTAGTAATTTTTATTTGAAATGTGATTTAATTTTAATCTTTGTGGAGATTGGCTGGCTTACTATGGGGAAGGGTAGAAGGACAACATAGAGTCTGTGTATAGGTATAAGGGGTGTTAGACTCATGGGAGTTTCATCTATGCTCATTCAATGTCTTTCTTTTACACCCTGTTTCGACCACCCAATTCTTCCTGTAGTCACCATTTTGTTATCATTGCTATAGACTGCTTTGCAAAATTAAAATCATAAAAACAATAAATTTTTTTAAATAATTGATTAAAATAACCATATACATCACAATTCCAATTGAAAATATTGCTGAAGCAATGCTAATAACCCTGCCTGTTGTTGGTATAAAGGCAAATTTGGAGTTGTGTTTCCATGTTGCTCTAATGCTACCTAGCATATCATACATTTTGCTATACATTTTTATAAAAAGTAATGTGAATTCCTACACAGCCAAAAAAGATTTGCATTTTACTCGAAACATCATTATAAGACCTTTTGAAGAAATGCAGATTAATTATGCAACATTAATTCTTCTGCCCGAATCGAAGCATGAATCCAAGAACCAAGAAGAGAGTCAGTTTTGAGAAAACAAAGAAAAGAAAAGAAAAGAAAAAACCCTGTTGCTTGTTGCTGTTGCTCGTTGGTCAAAAAGTTAATCTGTTTTATGGCTAGTAAGGCAAAAGAAAAAAAAAAAAAGAAGAAAGGAGAAAGATACTGTTTTGTTAACAGATCAGCCTGCAAAAGAAAAGTGTGTGACGAGCACGTACGAAGAAGATAGCAAGAGGAAGAGGAATTGGGAAACAGAGTTTCGGACGCTGAACAATTTGTTTAACCAGACAACCAAGGACCAACCTCGGATACGCAAAAGCTTAGCCCCCACCACAACAATACTTACAATACTAAAAACATAAAACCCAAAACCCAAAACCTCTTTGCTTCTCTTCTCTCTGTCTCTGTTCCTCGTCTTTCGAGCTCATTTCTTTTTGACCTTTTGTTAAAGCCCCTTACTGCCCTCACTCTCTTTTCTTTGCTTTCCTTAAACCCAAATCAAATCACATTATTAACCCAGTTCAAACAAGATCCAAAGCTAGGGTTTTTATAGTGGTAAACAGAGGAATAGCAAAAAAAAAAAAAAAAAAAAACATGTGCCCTTCAGTTCAGGAGCTCCTCCAAGTTCCTTCTTCTCATGGTCTTTCTCTTTTGCTGCTATTGCAGTTCCCTGAGAGCTGGTTTCTTCCCAAAAGGTATCTTCTTGGTGTTTTTTTTTTCATCATCTAGATGTGCATCATTAAAAAGATTTTTTTTTTCTTAACTTTTTGTTGGTAGATTTGTTTTGGTCTTGTTTTGTGTTTGATCCACTTGGGTTGGTTTTGGTATTTATGCTTGTTTTAAATTATGTTGCTTTTATGACTGCCCTTGAATGGCTCTGCATAAAATTGTTGCTTCACATGTTGCTGTGTAGTTTACATACAAGCATTTCATGTTTGTACCGAAGTGGGAATGCTATTATATGAAAATAGATCAAAGTTTCCACTTTGAAAATGGTGTTATTATGAAATTTTGAATATTCAGGTTTTAGCAGTTATAACGAGGACAAAAAATTTTCGACTCTAATGTACTTAAGCTTTTTTTTTTGGCCATAGTATTTAAGCTTCGAAGACAGCATGTTGTGCAATTAGTGGGAAATTATAGTAGTATGTCCAACAATAGGATGCAAGATAACCTGAAGGACATGGAACAAGAGATTAGTATGTAGAAATGAGGCTCTGGAATTTCTGTCACTGCTATACTTGCAAATTACTTACATTTATTACTCATACACTGTGATCTTAAATTATAAATGCATGGTTCACCTGATTCGGAAGATGTTGAGATTAGCAGAGCCACTGTTGCTGTTGATTTGCTTCATTGAGAAATTGGTATTTTAGCTACCTAGGCACTCTCCGTCTTATGCATTGTGCGTATGGATGGCTGAGGTTTGTTTGAATGAGCAAATTGAGATTATTTATGGCCAACACCCAAGTTGAGGATGACAATGTCTCAAAAGGTAGCAAAAGACTTAACGGAAGGTTTGCAAACTAATACCTTAAAACTTCAGATAATTGCACTTTGCAAAAAACCATTGATCATTCACTTCCCAAGTGCTATGAGTTGTGTGAAACTATGCCATAGAGCTTCTAGTCTACAAATTCAGTGTTAAAACTGAGATTTTAAGAGGATGGTTTTGTATGGTTTTAGGAACATTAAAACCCTGAATCATAATCAAGTAAATATATTTCAGCATAGGCTGAGCTGAAGCTGGTCATTGTGAAATTTTTTTGAATATCCTGAGCAGAAGATGCACCTGTTGTTTAACAAACTTGTTTAGACATGTTATTCTTCATTGTCGGACTTGATGAAATAGATCCTTTGACTAGTACCCATCTCTGTCAGTATCTTCTGGATTGTCGTTTGTTTCGAAGTGAATAAATACAAGATGGCAATCAAGTGTACCTATTTATGGGGTGGCTCGACTTTGGATGACCTTTACAGCGTAGATAGGATTAGTAGCAGTGACATTCCCTTTAAGATATTTTATATACATCTAGCATGTTTTGTAGGATGTGGAATCATTATTAATTACATGTTATGCTCTTAATTTTTTGGTGATGATGGTCACTAGAATTTGGTATTTTAGTACACTTTTAGTTGAAGCCATACACACTCTTTTTAAGAAAAAGGTTTCTGGAGATGCTTGCATATTTTGGCATCTACAATTCTAAATTGTTGCTGGATAGATTTTGCAACATTTGGTTGCTGGTGAATATTTTTTTTTTGTGCGAATGGTGTTTGGGCCTTTGATAAATTTTTCTTTTGGCTATGAAATGGTTGTTTTTCTCTTACACTTGTTTTGCTGTTTTTTACCACTTTTTTCTTGTTTTTTTGTTAGGTTCAAAGACAACAGTGATGCAGTTGAAGATTATCATCTCTTTGGACAGTGAATGTGAAAGATTACTTGCTTTGAGGTACTACTGAATTAATGCATGATATATTGAGATTCGCAGTAGGGAATGAAGCCATCGGTCCGTGTAGCATAGGTAAATGTATAATATTTGACAGTTGTAAATTTTTAGCGTTTCAAAATTTTTTTTAGGTGATAGGAACAATGTTCTAATTTATATTTTTGTGCGCTTCTGATTTTTCTTCATGTCATTATCTTTCTTTGATGCATTTGATTTCTTCTCTCTCTGCTGAATAGATTTTAGCACACAGTTATTTGTAACAGAGTGTTTTTGGCAGTATGATGCTGAAGTTTGTCTCCCGAAAGTCTAGCTGTTAGCTACATAATTTAGGTAGCCATGGAAGAATATATATTTCTGGTCTTACATCTGTCTGTCGAATCATAAGCCACAACTAAAAAGACTACAGTATGCATTCTATCTAAATGCATTGGCTTTTATCTGCAACTATTCCATTTTTCATTGTTCTTTCTGCTGTTTTGTCCATCCATTGGATTGTCGGATGAGAATGCTCTATAAGGTAGATGACTTTCGATGGCTAAATTTGTGGAAATTAGACTGTTAGAGCTGCCCAAGAAAGAAAAAAAGAAAAGAACATAGAGAACATATTGCTTGGATGAAATTCTGCTTAGATTGCTGGTACTCTTCTCTAAAAAGAACAACGAATTCTTAAGTGTGTTTCTAATTTAAGTTGTGCTAGGATCAAGTGAAACTCAGGATGCTCCATATAGAGCATGCTTTAGACTCAATTGGGGTGGGATGTGATTAGGTTATTAGGTATATGAGCTGCGTAAATGTTACCTTACAGCAGAACAATGATATACAATCTCATTGTGCAATGTCTGCATGATGAAATTGTAATGCAAATAGGTGTACATGACTATATATCGATCACTGAAATTCCATGTATCAATTCCATTGGTAAGTATTGAAAAATAAAGTTTTCATTCAGTTAAGATCATAAATTAGTAACTGCATCCTATTTTCAAAATAATCCCAATCGTTTTGAACTTTCTTTTTATTTTTGGGATGATCAAACCATATGTCATGGTTCCTTATTCTTAAGCAAGTCCTCGGGAGGGACTAGTTGATACATGATATTACACTATAGATTCACATATATGACATAAATGATAAAGACACTAGAAGATAATTAATTATAGCTCTTAATCATTTTGCTGCCTTTATTTTGGATTAACTCTGATCGTATCAATGTACGATTTTTGGTCGAGTGCACGAGCAAAGAATCCCTTAACGTAGTCTGTATATCCAATTCTTCTGAACAATGGTGGAGTTTCAGGAGTAACAAGACTTGGCATTGGACCCAGCTCTGCATCCAATCTTGGGCAACAGAATGTGGCAATGGAAAGTCTTTCTTTTACCCTGTCGACTGTTGCTCTGTGCTCTATGCTTCGGTAAATTCCATTCGTCAAAATCTAGCAAAATTTAACACGTCCAGAGATAGCAAATTATATTTGAAGTTGTTCTTAGAACTTGTGAAATTTTAAATTTGAAATGTGGTAACATAAGTAGCAGCAAACAAACAATTACCTCAAGAACGTCTCCGACATTGATCACAAAAGCATTAGCAAGGTATCTAACAGGAAACCATTTCCCATCCTTCTTAATTTGGAGTCCTTCAGTTTCATTCACTTGGAGAAGGATGGTAAGTCCACTAGCATCCGAATGAGAGTTGATACCGGTGACGAGCTCTGGTTGTGGACATGGTGGATAATAGTTAAATCTCATCGACTGCCATTGTTCTTCAAACAAGTCCACCATATCCTTAGGCATTTTTAGAGCTTTTGCCATGAAATTCAAAACTTTCATAGCAAGATTTGCCATTTCTTTCGAGTAAGCTTCTAGGGTATCTCTATATACAAAGAGAGGAATAGGTTAACAGTTTGTTGAAAGGACTAAAAAATTGCAATTCTCAATTAAGAGATGCATGAGGGGCATACCTAAATGGAAGAGGGAGGCTCGGTAGCAGATGGGGTTTCCTCAAGTGAGCAGGGAGAGTGGTGAAGTACAACATATCAGACCAATCAAGCTTCTGTTTTTCGGACACAACAAGGTTTTGGCCATACCCTTCAACATCTCCACCTTTAAGACAAAATTTCCTCTTCTCATCGCTTGGAAGATCAAAGAAATTTTTAACCTCTAATTTCAACTTCTCCACCAGTGGAAGACTCACTCCATGGTTTATCAACTGCATGCATCGACAACATATCATCAAAATACTTAAAAACGGAAAAAATTCTCTACCACACCCACTTTAATTGTTCATTTACATTAACAATTTACACATATATCAAATAACTAAAGTAGGCAGTAAAAAAATTTTTTAATTTACCATAGTCAGTAGAGTATATTTTCCAGTTGGATTGATTAAGAAAAAAAAAACAGCCTTCGAAGTTTTTTCTATTACCTGGAAGAAACCCCATTCTTTGCAAGCATTATGCAACTTCTCCAATTCAGAATCTTCACAAAGCAACTTTTCCACGTCGATTACAGGAATTTGATGTGAAGAAGAAGTAGGTACGAATGGTGAGTCTAGATCAGGCCTTACATATCTAGATGGCACTCTGGTGCATGATCCCTTTGCAAGCTCCTGAACAGAAGGCACCTGGAGAGAGCTTCCTAACGTCAATTTTGCTACTTCTGATTCCATTGCCCTGAGAGAGAGATGTAACAACAAAGAAGTAAGAACATCTACACTACTGCTTGTCCTTGGCTATCTCAACAAGTGAATATATCCTATTAACACTCGTCCTGAAGTTCTTCCACACAGATAGATATTTTTTTGGCCAGATCTGGAGTATAAATAAATAGTTTTGACTTATTAGTGGCAAATGGCATGAAATGTGGCAAGTCATTGAAGGGACTTCTAAGAGTTGGGGGAGGGGGGATGGTGGGGAATAAATAGTTCTTTATTTTGGGGCCTGATCTGGGGGAGTGTAAATAGACTTCATTATAAATAATTTAGTCCTATTAGTGCAAATGACATCTATTAACACTCCCCAGCAGCCAACTAGTGACCAAAAAAAAAAAAAAAAAAAAAAAAAGAAAACTCCCTCAGCAGCTAACTAGTTTTGACTTTTGGGTGCAAATGACATCAAATGTACTAGTAAGTCATTAAAAGGAATTATTTATTTATTTTTTTAACAAGTAAATCAGAATCCATTTAGAGAGTCGTAGTAACATTCTCAACCAAAGAGTCGTAGTAACATCAAATTTATTGTACATGTGAAATTTTTTAGGCAATTACTAATTTTTTTTTTTTTAAAATCTTTCATTAAAATTAATAATACATCTTGATAAAAGCATAAAAAGTACAATAAAAAAGTAAAAAAAATTCTCACTAAAAATATGAAACTATTCATTACTAATTTTTTAATTGTGTTTACAGAACTTTTTTGATTTGTAACTCGACGATTTGCTCAACAATTTTAATGCTCCACTCCATACGGTCATTAGCTATAAATCAATTTTATGATCTTTAATTGAATGCAAAAATACTAACAAGATTTTCATAATAGAGAACTATATATAAACTTCACTATAAACTCTATAGAGAAAAACTACCAAAACTCCATAAAGAAATTGATAACTTCATAAATGAAAAACAAAAAAATAAAATAAAATAACCAGTCGATCTAAAAGATGATCAGTGGTGGCAAAAAAAAAAAAAAGTATTTGATGAAAAAATTTAAAAAGAAAAGAGAGAAGAAATGGCTAGAGTTTAGACAATTACTAATTAAAAAGACCACATGTGAGAAAAAAAATCATGTCATAAATTTCTGATGTGGGATTAGTGGCTAAAAAAATAAAAGTATTTTTTTTTATTTTGTTTTTATTTTTTATTTTTTTAAAGGAATTATTGCATCTTTAAAAACAGGAATTATTGCTTTTCCACCATGTTTCGGAAATTATTCAAAACCTTTTACCTAGAAAAAAATTACAATAAAGTTTCCTAAAATTCAACTCTATTATGTTAAAAATTCTTTCACTAAAAATTATTTTTTCATTTGATTAATACACAGTTCGAGTTGGGTGAATTTATAAAAAAATAAAAATTTGACAATATTTTCTTTTTCTATACATAAAATTCAAATCCAAAACCTTGCAATTTTTTTTTCTCTATTAATCAATGCAATTATACATCACAAGTCACATACAAATAATAAGATCAATAACTTAGAAAACTCTCATTACTACATTCAATTCTGTCCAAATCATTTCAACAATAAGTACTTTAAATGATTATACATATTTATACTTGTCACGGACTTATTTCATCATTTGGTTCTTGTTGTATTCTAGCATATAGAAGTACATAATAAGCATAAATCAAATTCGTCCAAAAAAAAAAAAGCATAAATCAAACGGTACATAATTTTAGGCCTCTCCATTGTGAATCCTCAAGAAATCAAGGTGTATTTTTCCATTCAATTCTTTTGAAAAATATGCTTTAAAGAAATCTGCAACGCCAATTTTCCTAAATAATGGCGGTCTCTCTGGAGTAACAAGGCTTGGTGCTGGACCCATTTCTCCATCTAGTTTTGGGCTATAAAAGGTTGCTATAGACATCCTCTCTTTTTCTAAGTTCACAGTTGCTCTGTGCTCAATGCTTTTGTAAATTCCATTGGTCACAACCTGCATATACAATAATCAAACTTCAGGCTAATACTTTTATTTTTGTCTTGGCATGCACATGTAGTCAAACCTTATCTTTTTGTAAAATTCTGATACGATAATTGAATTGATGTTCAATTAAGACCATTCAATTGATATTTAGCAACGAAATGAAAAAAATCATACTATTTAATTTGCGATGACGAAATTCTTTTGTTATTCTTCCGTAGCTATTTTCAGTTAGCAACCACAATAGCAACAGATTTAGCCATATTACCTCTAAAATGTCACCAATATTGATGATAAAAGCATCAGGAAGTGGTTTAACAGGAACCCACTTGCTATCTTTCTTGATTTGCAGCCCTTCCACCTCGTTGACCTGAAGGAGGATGGCGATACCAATTCCATCAGAGTGGGAGTTGAGGCCCATGACCAGCTCCGGTTGTGGGCATGGAGGATAGTAGTTCATTCTCATTTTTTGGCACCCTCCTTCAAATATTTGTCTCATTTCTTCAGGTTCCATTCCTAGAGCTTTTGCCATAAGGTTGAGGATTTTCATGGCAAGATTTTTCATTTCTGCGGAGTAAGCTTCCAATGTCTCTCTATACGCGACAACAACAAACAAAGATGATTAGATACTATATAGATATTGGATCTTGACGAAAATTAACTAGAAATTTTTAGATTCTGAGAGACTGATCAAAACCTGAATGGGAGAGGGAGCTCGGGGAATAAGTGAGGTTTCCTCAAATTATGTGGAAGAGTGATCATATAGAAGATGTCTCCCCAGTCAAGCTTCTGCTCCTCAGACACAACAAAAGCCTGTCCGAATCCCTCCATTTCTCCTGGTTTTTGCCAATATTTCTTCTTTTCTTCCATTGGCAGATTGAAGAATTCTTGAATTTTCACCTTCACTTTCTCCACTAGGGAAGAGCTCACTCCATGGTTTATCAGCTGCATCACAAACCCCATCTTATATGTATGAAAACTAACTACAAAAATGTTCATCGCGATTAATTTCATAAATTATATATATATATATATATACCTGGAAGAAACCCCATTCTTTGCACGCATGGTGGAGCTTATCCAGCTCCAAATCCTTGAATTCCAGTGAAAGCAATTTTTGCAAGTCAATTACAGGAATTTGAAGCAGAGAAGCAGTATCAGATATGATTGGATCTTGATCAGGGCGCAAGTATCGGTGTGGAACTTTGGCAAGTGATTGCTTTGCCAGCTCCTGAACACTAGGCACATGGATAGAGCTTCCAAGCTTTGTTACTTCTGGTTCCATGGCTTCTCTAGGGATCTCTCTTTTATCTATTATCTACAACTAAATTAATTATATATGTGGTTAAAATATTTAACCTCAAGGTGGAGAAAATTTATAATAATAATCACGTTTCATTTTCTAAATATCCAATCAATAATATCAAACTATATTTTTATCACTTTATTTAAATATTAATTTTTTATTAATTTATCTTTTTCACTTATTAAAAATTGGAACTAAGAAATAATATTTTATTTTTTATTATATATTACTCTTTTAGATAGATTTGACTATTAAAGTATTTTTCAATGCATTTTCTTCTCAATTATTATTTTTTAGTATTTTAGCTAAACATTAAAAAATATTTTCTTAGAATATTTTCGAGAAAAAATATTTTCTAATGATAAAATATTTCCTGAAAAAAACAGAGCCTAAATTAAACCGGTTTAATTCAATTTCATCAAAAGTGAAATCATAAACCGCCTGTTAACCGGGAGTTTCTGAAAGGTCGTGGTGCCTACTTTTATACAATGTTACTGTTTCTTGACGTTAACATGTTACGGCATCAGGGGGAAAAAAAGTAATAAATATGTCCAAGAGACTTGATGAATTTAGAACTTTTCCGTATGATTGGTTCTCGCAAACATATGAGTTCGTCAAGTAATATAGAATAAATATAAGTCGATTCTATGAGAATTAAATATTTATCCAACTAATAATTATGTTTTTAACTTATTTAAGAATCAAATATTAAGTGAATTATAATTGCTAATTTTTAATAGCCAAAATGTAATTAAATAATAAAATCAATTAATTTAAATTTTAACAAGCAAATGATAGAATGATGTTAGGGATTATATCACTATATTTTAATTAAGCCAATTATTAGAAATTAATTTTCATTCTATTGCAATTCTTGGGATTTCAAA
>CATIWM010092839.1:0-11981 GCA_949671775.1 Mallotus repandus | reverse complement strand
ATTAATTGGTTGAATTTCGAAAGATGAAGCTGTTCTATTGAATGGTGAGTTCTCGAATGGTATAATTTTGTATTGTATGTTATAAATTCTTGAAATTAAGCTAATAATTTATGTTCTTTCGGTGTTTCTATAGGTTTCTTGGTGTTTTTTTTTTCTTTTAAATTTTTTTTGAAAAATTGTCTGATTTCAATTGTATATAATAATAATAATTATTTTTTTTGTGGTTCTGTGGTGTTAAGAATTAAATGGGGGGACGTAGAGCATCAAGAAATAATTCTACTGTGAACCAAGCAATGTCGAGTTGTGGAATGCGAGGGAATCTTGATAATGCTGTTATCATTGATCTTCATGCTGATGGAATTGATGATGTTATTATAATTGATGGTCCTCAGTCTTTAGAGCGGAAATTTAGTGGTTCAGGAGTGTTTAAAGATGGAAAAAGTTTTCCAAGCATCATATGCATTGATGATGATGAATGTCATTATGGGGATGATCATCGAGAATTCAATATGGAAGAAGATGGTGGCTTCAATTGTGATGATAATGATGTCCAAAACAAAATTAGTTCTGCCTCTGGCTTTGTGCAGGAATCTGAAGATGAGGATGCTGATGATGATTGTGGGGTTGTCCTTGAAAATAGACCTGTATTCAAGTTATCGCGGAAAAGCATATACCAAGCAATCTCCTTCTAGGAATTGTTATGGTTTAAATTCTGAGTCTGAGACTGAAAGTGATTCATCCGAAAGCAGTTCGTCTGATTGCGAGGTTCTGGACGGTGCTTTCAGTGAGCTACATGAACAGCGGGTAAAAGCTTTTCAAAAGAGAAAATCTAATGCTGATTATAAGGGTTGCCAATCTGGTCTGCAGGATCAGGCAAATCCCTGCAGTTTACACACTGATGCTCATCCAAATGTCAATGTGAAAAAAACAATTACACAAAATTTGCTTCAGTTCAAAAAATGTAAATTTTCAAGGAGCAAATTGTTCTGATTTTACTGCTACTGGAGATAAGTTTATAGGTGGTTCTCTCAACAATTGGATGGAGTATTCTTTTGCAGAATCTGATTATAAAATTGATCAGGAAGTTTCTTGGTGGTGGAAGCAAGAATCAAGAGAGAATACTTGTTCTCACTGGAAGGCTGATGTTCCCTTTAGAGGAGAGAATTGCATGGATGATATTAATCTTTTCTATGATGAAAGTCAAAGTGAGAATGTACGTGGCACTAGATTTCAGAATGAAAGAGAAGGTCCTCTTGGATGCTCTCCAACGTCGATTTATGAGGAGGGTACTAAACAGTGTCAGGATACAAGCAGTCATTTTCAGCAGACTGAACAAAATACAATGGAGGAATGCTCTTTTCCAAATTCTGAACTAAAGCCTAACTTATCCTCTGATTATGAGAGAGCTAATGTTCAATATAAAGATCCTTCTTTGTGCAAGCTTGCTAATAAAAAAATTTCCGGTAGTGCTGTTTCCATGGAGAAAGATGGAAAGTTCACACCAGTAATATCTAGCATTAGCACTTGCTCAAATGGGGCACAATGTCAAAATTTTTATTCAAAGAAGAAAGATAAACTAATTGCTGGGAGTTCATGTCATGCGGAAGGAGAAAAACCCACTAATAGTTCCTCTATCATTCTTCCAACTAGCAATGGGAAGGATCCATCAGATGTTCTGTTTGGTGATGTTTCTTCTGCTGTTCAAAGAGATATAATCAATGAGCGGGAAAAGATTAAGGAGACCAATGAATTCAAGCGAGCAGTGGAAGTAGAATGGGCTGCCAGGCAGTTACAACTAAATGTTCAGGTTTGAACAGATACTAGTCCTTGATTACTTGGTATTCAGTGTGCTGCCTGAAAAAAATATAGCATGAAAAAAAAAAAATGATGCAAGCACTTTTGTGTACCACACGCATGGAGCAAGCACATATGTGCTTGTGTTCTGTACATTTCATCTTAGTTGCACATGTATTATTTTTTTCTTTTTCAGGCAGAAGAGGTTCAGAGATTGCGGAAGAGAAAAGAAGCAGAACGTATGCATATTTTAGACATGGAGAAACGGCTAAAGCAGCGTGTCGAAGAAGTGAGAGAGACACAAAGGAAGGTGGGATCAATTAATTTTCATGGTCTTTTATTAATAGGGTTATACAAGAATCACCTATTTAATTGTGCTTTTCTATTGTTAACTGTTGCCAAATTTAGGATGACGAATATTTGAAGATGATGGAGAACCTTCGTGCTGAGGTGAGAAAGGAGCTTTTCGAATTGGAAAATACACGTATTGATATGGCTTCATTACTTCGTGGCTTGGGTATTCAGGTGGGAGGTGGGTTCCTTCCCTTGTCACAGGAGGTGAGTTTCATTTTCTTGCAGTTGATGACTGCAATGTATCATCCTGTTTGCCTTTACTGAAGTTCAAGAAATGTGTTGTTCTTCCTTCTTTTTTGTTACTGCGATGATCAGTTACTGTTAACCATTAGCTTATCTATGACCTCTATGAAGCTAGTTCACTATAATAATTCTCTGCTGTTGTTTTTACAAGTTTTCTGCACATAGAATTATGTGATGTCATAGTGATTGATACCAGCATTTCTTTTATTCATTTTTTTTTATCCTTGATAATGTTAGTTTGTGGCCATTCTAGGTGAATGCAGCTTATAAACAGGCACTGCTAAAATTTCATCCTGACCGAGCATCAAGAACTGACGTTCGTCAACAGGTTGAGGCTGAGGAAAAATTTAAGCTTATTTCTTGCATGAAGGGGCAGTTTTTATCCATTATATGTTATTGAGGGCTAACATAAGGTTTATCTGCCATTGTTTTTGTTCGGTCAAAATTGTTTAAGCTATTGCTACCATTTTGTGTTCCACATGGTACTTAGCATTTTTTGGGTACTTGGCATTTTTTGGGTGTCTTACAGTTGCAGATCTTGCTATGTACAGCTGTTGTAGATGTTAACTGTTAGAGAAGAAAATCATTAGTTTCAAAGTGCTACAGTTCTCAATCTGTTACTAATGGAGGTTGTATAGATTAGTGTTCAATTATGGATTTTGTGAACCACACGTGGGTTAAATATGCATGTTTAGGAGGTAGCACGGGTGTTCAATTTCTGAAAGTAGTTATATTTTCTATTTTTACCCTCAAAATCATTGAACCTCATTGGCTGCTCATATTTTTTATAAGTTTTCCCTTTGAATTGAGATATTTGTATGCTATTTCTTCTGAATCATAAAAATTTTAAGTTAGTTTTGAACGTGACATTGTGTTATACAACTTTAGCACTTCTGCATGTCATCAGTAACATGTTCAAATTAGCTGAGCAGCTAATGAAGGGATATATGAAAACATAGAGCGAGGGTGCCGAGTTGTGTGTTTCACGGTCTTTATCAGTAGAATTACCACATTGTAATTTCACAAACCTTGCAAATAACAGTTCAGGTCTCAATATGCTAGTGCCAGTGGTAGATACTTAACCTAAGGTACACAGGCTATAACCCATTTAGGAATTTGATAATTCTGGTGTACATCTGCTCCACTAAGCGTGCATTGGCGATTACTTTCTGCCGATTGTCACCTCGAAATGTTTGTAGATGAAACATTCAAATTTTCTGGTGATTTTACAAACTATCTGTTCTTTGTAGCAAGGCTACATACGTATTTGTAGCTTAAGCCTCTTAATCCATGAGAATTTTGGCAAGTAGTGATTTTCCTTAAGGATTTCGATATTGAGTTTTAAGTGGCTGGAGCTTGACTTGAATTCCCTGTTGTGGTGTCATTGTCAGAATATAAACAGGAGAATGGACATAACTGGCAGATAGAGTGAACCTGTAGCGCTGCAAAATCATCGAGAGTGCAATCTTTGTTTCTGTTATTGCAAAATTCGCGCCCACAGAGTTTCGAAGTCCCATACCAAATGGCAATATGCAGCCACAAACTGCTCATCACTTCTCGGATACTTGATTCAATTCTAGTCACTTGTTGAATGATGATATCTTAAACGCCTGTGCAAAAGAATTATTGGGAATTAAGTAAGGAGAGGTTTGGTCAGAAGGGTCTTTTGCTTTATCAATTCCATAAACAAATTGCATTAATTTCACAAGGTTATGATGCTTCTGTGGCTTTGTAGTGCCCAAAGCTCAAGAGGTTATAGGACTTGCGCTTGCATCGTGGTGCTGCTGATTTTATAAATCAAACAAGGCTAATGCAAAGAGTGCTGTTGCTGGATCAATTACCCAATGTAAAGAAAGCCCATTCAATGGTTTGGTTTCAAAGGTTGAAAAGCTTGGGCGTTTTTTGTTCCTTGTGTCACTAAAGTCAATGCTAGAGATACTGTAGGTCTTAAGGTTAAATCATTTGTTCAGAGGAATGATGCAGATAAGTCTTGTGATTACTGTAACAAAGAAAGACATACTAGAGATGCTTGTTTCAACATTATTGCTATTCTGGATCAGTACTCGTGTAATAGCAGAGGCAGGGGAGAATTCAGATCGAGTTCAATCTAAGAGGTTCTGGAGCTGGATGGCTATGGTTCGGTTCTTGGTACTGGTGGATGAAGAGACACAGTCTTATAGTTTTGATTTCAATAACCTGGAGTCTTTCCCCTTCAAAAACAAAGGCGAGCAAAGGGCGTAACAGAAGAGGACTCCAGATTGGTAGCTTGCCTATTCTGTACTCAACCCAATTTCTTGGAGACTACAGGGGCTGCAGCCTGCAGCTGATTTGTTTATAAGTGATCAGAATTATACTTTTTTGTCACTTATGAGCCCATTCATGGTACAGCAGTTCCTTATTGTACTTTTTTTTAAAAATTTTATTTGTGCAACCTGAGCTCTCTTTAGTGGAGGATCAACAAATAAATGAACATTTACTCGTCATTTATAATATTAATTAACACTTTAGAGGCTTGAGTAATTTCAGATTTGTCACATCGGTCGATCATTGCAGATGAAGTAATTCGACGAGGCCTTGTTCGTATTGCAAGTAACTGTCATGTGCCTTTGGTATACATTTACATATATCTAAGAGCACGAGTAGCATTCAATACCCCCACATCTCCACACAATGTTAGCCACCAACACTTGGTATCTGCAACTTCATTGTTATTATTGGCGGAAATGTCCTAATTTACAATGCCTCGAGCACGATTTGAAGTCCATATTGTGGGCATATGGTCAGAATGTGCACTGGTGAATGGAGATAAGAGGGTGACAGAGTAAACCTGTAGCGCTGCAGAATCATCGAGAGTACAATCTTCATTTCTGTGATTGCAAAATTTGAGCCAACGCAATTCCGAGGCCCTCCACCAAATGGAAGAAATGCTCCAGCAAAATTATCAGTTGCTTTGGCAACTCCATCTGTAAACCTTTCTGGTTTGAATAAGTGAACATCGTCTCCCCATACTTGTGGGTTGCTGTGAACTGCAAGAATCGGAAGACACAAGGCCACCTTTTCCGGCAAAATTAGGCTCCCCAGTCTCACTTCTTTTTGAACTTCCCTTCTGATATTGAAAGCAGGAGGATAGAGCCGTAACGTTTCATTGACAATCATGCTTATCTACCAGGGGAAAAAAGAAAATAACATGCTTGCTTGAATCAAGTGACGTACAGATTGGTTTATAATATGAATAAATGCTTTGGTTTACTTACAATTTTCAATCTTCGAATACCATCTGGACTCGGATTTTGCTCGCCAAATAATTCAAGTACTTCTTCTCTTGCTCTTTCTTGCCAAATTGGATGGATTGCAAGAAGGAGAACCATCCAGGCCAGCGAGCTTGATGTTGTCTCATGGCCAGCTACATAAAAGGTCTTGCACTCATCAATCAAGTCATCTACTGATATCTTCTTCGTCTTATCACTATCGTGATGAGCTCCTAGAAGTAGTCCAAGAAAATCATTACCATAAGCATCAGATCTACCCATCAACAACTCCTCCTCTCTTCTCCTTATCATTCTCATTATGGAGCCTCGAATGCCTTGCTCAAGTTCCTCTGATTGTGTATCATCACGAGTTTTCAGGAATTTTCTGCTAACAACAGAAATTGCTACATTCTTCAAATTGTGTAACCTTTAAGCGTGTAATAATTAAATGACAGAATAAGAAAATATACCTGATCCAGGGAATTCCAACTGTATAAGTGTTTCTGGAGACTATACTACCCAGTCTTGCAAGCATATCAAATGTGTTCTTCCCTTCCAGGTAGCTGCTTCCAAAAGCCGTCCTGGAAATTATTTCTGAAGTTAAAACTTTGAATTCTTGGTATACCTCAATCTCTTTTGCTTCATTCTGTCTCCACTTCTCAAGCATTATCTCTACACTTGCAACCATTGCTGGTATCATACTCTAAAAAAAAAAAAATTTCTCGGTTCAATTCATACAACTTCAAGAACAAGAATAACTTAAAGAAAACAAACGTGAGACTGACTTTCAAGCTCTCTCCGTGGAAAGCTTGATTGGCCAGTTTACGCATCTTGGACCATTTTTCACCCTGAGATGCTAAAAGTCCATCCCCTAACAGCTTGTCTGTATAATCTTGGATTTGCTTCTTCTCAAACGCTCCCTCCTTATTGTTCAACACTTCTTGAACCAGCTCAGGCTCAGTGATGACCAACTGAGCTTTAGGACCGAACCAATTCAGAAAATTCTTCCCTGCATACAAGAATTTATAATCAAGAAGCTGGGAAAACTTAGATTGCATAAAAAAATCTAAGTTCTGACACCAAGATTATTACCATATAGCTTGATCCAAGAACATACATGGGGCTGAATTCGAGGCAGCATTTCATGAGTCAATTCCATGCGACCATTCATGATTCTGTTCCTCATATTTGTGATTTCCTTGGTGTTTCCATGGAAGAATCTGTAAGAAGGGCCTTTTATCCCTTGTGACCTCATGAAAGATTGTAAGCGAATTGGATTCAACCATAATTGGAACAGTAGCTTGATGAGATTTACAAGAAAATACAAGCACACACCAGAAGCAAGGTACACTGTGGGGTTCATCACTGCCTTGACTACACCGACAAAGAAAGAAATGAAGGTCGGTCCAGCAAGAAAGATGGAATTTTGGACCAATTACAGTAAGTCCCTCATTTTATTTTCAACACTTTTTTCTTGGGATATATTACTGGTTTCTTACAATTTTTAAGTTGTGTATAAATAATATTTTCGATGAGTAATTTAACTTTAAAATTACAAAATATTATCAATTGTTATTTTAGCAAAATGAACAATTTTTAAATTTATTTTTCCACAAAATAGTTTTTTCTTAATACACATATTACTAAATTTATGTTATAATTAACCAACAATCGGTGAAATCAGTTGACAAAGAGTCGTTTTTTCTTAAATTAAGTTTTAAATTCGATTTTTAGTATATACAGTTATGTTAAATTAATGATCTTATTTGAGTCGATTCAAATTTGTTAGAGTTTAATGAATTTTAAATAGCAATGGTTAAAAAAAAGTTTATATTATAATTAAACTTTACTATTTTTTCTTGTACGTCATTTTTTCCCTATATTAATCACTTAATACAATGTTCATTTTTCTCGAAAAAACATTTATTTTAGATATATTTTTTAATATACTCTATTGTGACAATTATTATTATTTCTTTTGGTTTATATATGTGACTTCATACTCATTTTTCAGCAACATGATTTAGTCATGATAATGGGATTTGCAGAGGCGGCCAACAAATCACATGGCATTAAATACAACTAAATTATATAAATTAAATTATAATATATTATTTTTGACTTGCTGTATGATTGTAACACAGTTTCAGTAGCTATCCAGCTGATCTAAATATGAAGTTTTCTATTTATAACTCTTTCATTTCTTTGTCATATTTTGATGATTGAACACTCCTTTGCTTATAAAAAGAATACACAACACAACACAACACAACACAACACAACAGGCAAAAACTATATATATATGCTAAAATCTACCTAACATGTTGTTGGTGTATGCAACTTTTTTATTTCAATATTGTTCATTACCACATGATATGTAAATGCTGAAAGCTTTCCAAGATTCTCCAAACAATGAATGCATAGTTACTTCGGGTCATTTTAGGAGTTCTGTGGCTGTAAGTGTAAGGTTCCTAATTTTAGGAAGGCCTATTGAAATAATAATAAAAAAAATCATATAATATTTGTACTTTTTTTTTTTAACTAAGTATATTAGTATATGACAATTAGGGAATTGCAGAGTGGGGACTCCAAATTGAGTCTTCCACCATACCTACTACAAGTTTGACTATTTGACCAAATTCTTGTGGACTATAAATTTGTTTTAATTTTTAAAATTTAATAAAAATATTATAATTTAGTCAATTTTTTTTTTACTTAACCCAAAAATTATTGTGGACTATTTGACCAAATTCTTGTGGACTATAAATTTGTTTTAATTTTTAAAATATTATAAAAATATTATAATTTTTTTTTTTTTTGGTTAGTACAAATGAGGATGGGAGTAGGGTTAGCATTCGATCCCGAGTCTCTCAGGGTGCACATAATCATTTTGGCCATTTGGCTAAATCCACACATACAATATGAAATATAATTTGTTCAAAATTATAACATCTGAGATGATTTTTTTAAAATATTCATATGACACATAATTTTATCAAATTTTAAATAAAGTGTGAGTTATGTTTTAATTACAAATAATTGATTAAATTATAGATTTTTTATTCAAATTTAAAGATTGAAATAAATTTATAAAAGATGGCAAATTAACATTTAAATTTTAATATCAATAAATGTTTTAGAAATTGTGCTTGATAAGTTGGAGATCTTGTGAATCTATAGCTGTTAAACTAACTTTTTCTGGTCAAAATTTTTATTGAAAAATAAAGATAATAGCAACAGAGAACCTATAATTTTTGCGATTACAACAATTTTTTTTTTTGAAAAGTTTGCGATTACAACAATTAAGTCTTAAAATAATTGTTAATAAATTAATAAGTACTGTAAATTTTTAAAAACCAAGTTAATATCAGCAGGCTCAGATAAATAATATTGTGCCCATGTGAGCAACATTTTTCATTTAGTTAACAATCTAAGGCACCCAGCAAAAAGTACACGCACGTATTTCACAAGATTCTAGTTCAGTGTCTGAAGAATGATTGGAACTCCATGTTGCGGACACATTGTAAGAATCTGAACTGGTGAATGCACATATGTAGACGACAAAGTAAACCTGTACCGCTGCAGAATCATTGCAAGAGCAATTTTCATTTCTGTAGTTGCGAAGTTCAAGCCCACGCAAGTGCGAGGTCCTAAACCGAACGGAACAAATGAAGAGATGTTATTGTTTGCAGCTTTAGCGACACTTTCCGCAAATCTTTCTGGCTTGAAAAGATGAGCATCTTCTCCCCATATTTGATAGTCAGTGTGAAGTGCTAGAACTGGTATGTATGCTTCCATCTTTGCTGGGATTACAAGTTCTCCTAATCTGACTTCTCTTTTGACTTCCCTCGATAGATGAAGAACAGGGGAATATAGCCTTAAAGATTCATTGATGATCATGCTCATCTAAAGGGTACAAGAAGATTGGAAAATTTAATTGTCAAATTTGAAAATACTAACTCACATTAGTAATAGAAAATAGAAATTAAATAGCACACAAAGTTTACTCACAGTCTTCAATCTTGCAATCCCATCTGCTGTTGGATTCTGCTGCTGGCCAAATAGTTCAAGAACCTCTTTTCTTGCTTTATCTTGCCAATCTGTGTGAATTGCTAGAAGAAGAATAGTCCAAGAGAGTGAGCTAGCTGTTGTTTCTTGTCCAGCTATATAAAAATTCTTGCACTCATCAACCATGTCATCTGTAGATATCTTCCTGGTCTTATCTTCGTCCTTATAAGCCTTTACAAGCAATCCGAAAAAATCATGCCCGTAGCTATCTAGTTCACCCATCTTCGTCAGTTCTTCTCTTTTTCTTGCCATTTTTATGATAGTGTCTCGTATCTCTCGTTGGAGTTTATCCAAGTCAACATCATCCCTCGTTTTGAAAAATTTCCTGCGACAGTCAGTGAAAAGACTAAAAAATTCTGACTATTGATAAAAGGAGATGAAGGATAACCCAAGGGGTTGGCTCAATAGTATAAGGCCTCACTGAGATCCTTCGTGAGGACGTTCCAATCCTCACCAGGTCACATTCACTTGAGCCAATGCGAGCCCCAAAGCATGAGCAGATTGGTGTAGGACACCTCGTAGTTTCACCAAAAAGGAGATGAAGGATTACGGAAACTTACTTGATTCCTGGAATTCTCACTTTGTAATCGTTTCTTGCTATAATGGCTATCATCCTCTTTAACATTTCGAAAATCTTTTCGCCTTCCAGATAGCTGCTTCCAAAAGCTGTTCTGGAGATTATTTCTGATGTTAAAACTTTGAATTCTTGGAACACATCAATCTCCTTTCCTTCATGGCTGCTCCATCCTTCAAGCATCGCCTCTGCACTTGCTATCATTGCAGGAACCATACTCTGGAAGGAAATCCATTATCTTGTGGATTTTACTAACAAATTAATTATATATTACCGCTCAGAAACCATGATCAGGAACTTAATTACCTTCAAGCTTTCTGAGTGGAAAGCATGATTGGCCAGTTTACGCATCTTGATCCATTTTTCACCTGTGGATAATACAAGTCCATCCCCTAATAGCTTCTTGATATACTCCTTGAACCCAATTTCGCAGAATGTTTCTTCTTTACTGTTCAATATTTCTTTAGCTAATTCAGGTTCTGTAACTGCTAACTGTGCGCGCCTACCATACCAAAGAAGAAAGTTCATCCCTACAACAATTTATGCGTCAGAAAAAACTTTAAATTCTGAAAAAATTAGGCATTATAATTCAGAAAGTTGATCAAGATTTTAACGAAAAATTATCATACCATAGAGTTTGGTCCAAGAGTATATATGTGGCTGAATTCTTGGTAGTATATAATGTGACAATTCCATAGGACTTTTCATGGTTTCCTTTCTCATATTAGTAATCTCTATGGTGTTGCCATGGAGAAATCTGTAAGAAGGGCCTTTCAATCCTTGTGATCTCATCAGTGTCTGTATCTGAATTGGAGCCCACCATTCTTTATGTAAGAACTTGCTAATAATCAACAGTAAGCATAAACACAAAACACCCAGAAGGTAAATGATCATAGTCGTTCCCATTACAATTTCAGCCATTTCTTTTGTCTCTGTAGATACAATTTCCACTAAATAGATTACAGGGAGCATCTTCAGGGCGACAAAGTAATTGGGATAGAGATTAGATTCCAGGATTTGGCTGTATCTGAAGCAGCTAGAACATATTAAAAATTATTTAAAAATTATTTTTTTTATTAAAACTCACAACTTGTTCTCATTGTCTTTTTATGTGTTGTCGTATTTGCTCAAGACGGCAACAATTTGTTAAAAAATTTTTTTTGCAGATTACACTTGTCTTACAGAATCACTGTTGCATCAGCTTAAAAAACATTAATAAAAAATAGACAAATGCCCAACAGTCTCCGATTCCATGACACTGCTGATTCTATAATGCGTAGAACATAATTTGCTGTCCATGTTTTGGGCACATGGTGAGAATCGTAACAGGTGTGTGGCTATAAGTTGGTGATAGGCAACACCTATAACGTTGCAGAATCATTGACAGTGCAATCTTAACCTCTGTAGTTGCGAGTTTGAACGCACACAATTTCGCGGTCCAAAAGCAAATGGAAAATAGGTAGCAGCATTGTCGTTTGTAGCTTTAGCCACACCTTGTGCAAATCTCTCTGGCTTGAATTGGTGAACATCTTCTCCCCATATTTCAGGATTGTGGTGAACTGCAAGAATTGGAAGTTCAATTTTAGTATTTGCAGGAAGAGTTAATTTCCCCAACCTGACTTGCCTTTCAACATTCCTGAAGATATTAACAACTGGAGGATACAGCCGAGAGTTTCATTGATAATCAGGTTAACCTGTAT